>VYZU01019388.1:95884-107647 GCA_013401355.1 Ceyx cyanopectus | reverse complement strand
GAAGAACTTTTTCTCAGTGAGGGTGCCAGAGCTCTGGAACAGGCTGCCCAGGGGGGTTGTGGAGTCTCCATCTCTGGAGACACTTAAGACCTGCCTGGATCTGTTCCTGAGAGACTTGGTCTAAGTGATCCTGCTCAGGCAGGGGGGTTGGACTAGATGATCTTCTAGGTCCCTTCCAGCCCCTAATTTCTGTGATTTCTGTGATTTCTGTGTGAACCCTTTGAATACAGGGGTGCCAGCAGTTCAGTAATGGTTTGTCTGTGTTCCCCCTCATGCATGCTAATTGAAGTTACTTTTGAGTCTAAGCTTGGTGTAACCGTATGTGTTTTATGAGGTTCCTCCGATAATACAATGGGGACTTCCTTAGGGGGGAAAATAAAAATTAAAACAAACAAAAGGGGGGGAGGGCTGGTGGCATAAAAATTAGGGGTTTATTTGTTCTGATCCCTTATTTCTTCTCCAGAGAGATGCCTTTAACAGGTTGTATTTTGTGTGTGTGGTGGTTATTGCAGACACAGCTTATTTATAATTTTGTGTGTGAGGGTACTGTTATCTTTAAATGAGTGTCTAGGGGAAAAAAAATATTACATAAATGTGCAGTCTTTTTGGTAAGACGAGATGTTTTATCAGTTATTACATGGTTTCCTAAAGATGTTTTTGAAGCTGAACACAGTAAATTCAAGTTCACAGCTCTGTGTAAGACAAAGACCTAATACCATTTTGGAACTTCAAGGAGACATGCTCTGGAGTTTTGCCTGGAGTTGTCCTGAGTACTCTCAGTTATTTAGTATATGTATATATGTGTGTGTATATATATATGTGTGTGTATATATATATGTATATATATTTTTTTTATATATATATTTATTNACCACATTTGAGTAAAGCAAAATTACAGCAAATAGGAACTATTTCAGTTTGTGACTTCATTGTATCATTTACAATTACTTTTGCATGATCAATTCTTTAATTGGTAATTGACTGTGCAGCAAATCATTATTAAAAGGGTAAACCTCAATGCCACTCAACAAATTCTCCTCCACTCAGACATTCAGTTCCTAACCTTAGAGGAGGGGACTTCATCAGCAATTGTTCCCTTTACAGAAATAGCCCTGTATGGATAGTTTCATTTCAGTAAACTATATTTTAACTTATCTGTGGGCACAGCTGCAGTTTCTCCTTTGCTGGTGGCAAAGTAGTTGTAAACCCTTGAGTTTATGACCTCACATGTGTACACAGTTGCATGTGGATAGATCTTGTCAAAACGTGTATCTGTATTTCTATCTAGGAATATCTGCATAGGCATAATAGTACATTTTAGAAAGCTCATCACTTTGGAGTCATTCACAAAAACTCAGTTTTTACACGTGTTAAACAATCCACAAAGATCACGGGGAGTGATCAAAAGAATGAGGGAAAAACAATATTTCCATCTTTGTTTCTCTGTGCTCGTAAAGATATGAAGATAAAAACCATAATGCCTACCTGTAATCTTAACTACCTAATCTTTTTTGAGGTGTGGCTTGGTTGTGAAGTGGCTTTTTTTATGTTGGCTGGAGTTTTATTGTTTTGCTTTTGCTGCTGGAGAACTAAAGAAGCAGTTTTCACCACCCAGCTGGAGCCAGACTGTTGTATTTTTTTTTTCATCGAGGTACTTCTTTGACTATCAGTTAGAAAATGGGACTTTTAAATAGGTGACAATGTAAATAAAATGAGAAGCCAGAGTTGAATTAATCTCTTTTACTAAGAGGACTTCTCCTCTCACTTTTTATGGGCCTCTGGTGCTCTCTTGATGGTTCTCCAGAAAACCTTGCCAAAAAAAAAGAGGAAAAAGTACAGGCTGAGGTCCTGTACTTGTGGCAACCATTGTTTGACTGCAGGTCTTCCAGTTGACAGCTTTGCTCCATATTTTTGAGGTGTGCAAGGCTTTATTACAAAAGAATAGCTGACAACGTCAAAAATCCCAAACGAAAGGTAGGCATTTTCCACACGCTGATATTCATAATGAGCACAAAGTGCTGAATCCCAGGCTGTGGGACTTGGCAGCAGAGGGAACCTGTGTTAATGTGTTAGCACTCTTTATGAGGGCCTACAGCAAATCTTTTCCTACAGCCTTGTTGTTTTTTGGGGTTTTTTTTTAATCTTCTTTCTTTTGAATCAGCATTCTGGCTGGTTGCATTGTTACTACACGGGTAGTCTTGGGGTATTTTTATTTTTCAAGAAATAATTCAGTGTGTAAAAGTTTCGCTGTCTGCCTCTGTTGGCTTCTTCAGTGATAGGCCTGTGCATCTGAAGTGTGAATTAAAGGTAATTGACTTTGGAAGTGGTGTAGATTTTTCTCTGAGCTGACTTCACCCTTGAACTGAGAATATTTATAATGATGAGAACTCATTTGCTCTGCCTAAGCTCTAGCCAAATGTTTGACTTGTAATTTAACCGTGATTTAAGGCAAACTGGTATTTAATGCCAATGTCAGAAAGAGTTAATGAAGAGCCAGTTTTCACAAATCAGTTTTAGTCTTTACGATGGGGATGAGTCATTTAATCTGATGCAGTGAAAACAGAAAAACAAGAAAGATGCTGAAGCACAAAGGTGTCAGTCAATCTCCCAGAGTAAATCTTTTCAATCGGGAGGAAATTTTTAAGTTATCTGCAGTGTAACTTCATGAAGTTGCTGTGGTGCTTCCCAAGAGCAAGAATTCAGGACTCTGTTGGGGAAAAAATGGTCCTAGAGTCCACTGAACTAAAGAACACCCTTCCTGAATCCATGTAGTATTAACATGAAAAATGTAGAATTGATCAAATAACCTGGCACCTCCACAGTGAAGTTTACTTCTTTCTCTTACTCTACTGTCACAATTTCACCCTTGTTCCTCTGCTGATCTAGAGAATGAACTTAGCATAGGTGGTAGGATATCCTCTCTACAGGAGCACAATGAAGCTGTATAATGGGAATATTTTTGTCCACAGTAGCTTGCCATTATTGACACCCAAAGTGTTCAGAGAAACCCATCTGTTTTGCTTGGATCTGGAAACATTGGATACACATAAGGGTAATTTTTGTGAGTGTTGAGAACCTCAATGAGTTGTGGCTTGTTGGTATTTTAAACCCTTTGTTTTTTTATCTCGGACTTTCTACAGTCTTGGTTTATTAAATGGCAAAATGTGTCCAGTTCTGTGAGTAGTAGTGCATTGTGAATCAGAATATAAAGAACCACTCGGTGTTTCAAAACCAGAAGTTTCTGATTTATTGCTTAATGAATGGTATGTGTTTGCATTCATGTATTCCCACCCATTCTGAGAGGGTTTCATTAAGAGCCCAGCAATTAATAAGCAAGGATCCCCACAGCCAGCTTTCAGAGGGGGTTTTTTTGTGTTCCAAAGTGGACTTCCACTTAAAATCTTCTAAAAGGAGAAACAAACAAACAAAAACTTCACAGAGGAAGTTTCATTGAAAATCTGGATGACTCCTAAAAGAAACTGCCTGAAGTTGATTTTTAAATGTTTGGTCTTTGGTGGGCTGACCTCAGTCTCTGGCAGTGAGGTTGGTTGTATTACACATATATATGAAGTTGGTTGTATATACTTAAGGCTTCTGAGAAATCCATGTATCCCAGAGATTGCTGCCAAATTAGTGCATCCTATAGCAATTCTAAAGATCTTGCCCTTGTTTTCTGCCAAACTCCAAACTGGCCAACAGAGCAAGTTTAGTTATTTTTGAAATTTGAATTGCCAACTCTTTGGGCATCTTCACTGTTTCTAATCTTCTGATGATCAAATCACATGGAGTTGTGTGTCCATTTGCTTGCCAGCTTGTCAAGGACCTAGGTGTTCAGGGAAGACTTGTTTGTGTTCAGGCCCTGGAGCATCGAGCAACAGACTTCTGAACTCTCTTTTCCACAGCAGATGTCTGAGGATGTTCGTTATCTTGATTTTAGAAATTATTTGTTCATTAGGTGACAAATGCTGTTACCTTCTTAAATTGCATACAGTACTTGACCAGGAAGGGGACTTGCTTGCTCTTTTTTGCTTGCTGAATTGTTGGGTTTCTTTTAAGGCTTTCCTTAGAATCACAGCAACTTTATGCTCTTCCCCATACTGAAAAATGAAAATATGAAGGAAAGCTTGGACTCAATTTGATTCGTATTTCCAAACACAATGAAAATACCATGCCATATTTAAATCTCAATGGATTTTTAATTTTTTTAATTATTTTTTTTTTTTGACTGGAGGATAGAAGTTTGCAAATGTGGATTTGTAGTATTGAGCAGCTTTCTGGAAAAAAATGCAGGAATGGTTGAAAAGAATCTATGCTACCTATTCTTTAGCTATTGGTCCAGATCTTCTGCCTTTAGAATTGCTGGCAAATATGGTAACATGGTTGTAATCTCAGGTAACTGCAGGTCAAATTAAAGTGTCCCATTCTCATGGATCGTGCAAGAGGAAGAAATTGAACACAGGTGATTTGTTGTAAGGCACAAGGAAACATCTGAGAGGCAGCAGTCTGGCTGAGCACAGCTCAGTTCCTGGGAGGATTGTGACACTGGTCCCCATGGAAGCCATTTCCAGTCACAGAAAGGACAAGGAGATGACTGTAAATATGCAAGCATGAATTGACCATGGACAGTTTGTGCCTGATCAGTGTGATGAAGTGCTGGAGACAGGGTGCTGTGAAGAAGGGGAGAGCAGAGAGCCTTGCTTTTTTTGTACTGAAGTGTTGGACATTTCCATGAGCATCCCTGGAGCCAGACTGGACACAGACTGGATGTTTGGTTGGGTGGATTATATAGTGTACGACAAATTGGCTGAACCAGTGGCTTAGCAACTGGAAGACAGTTACTGGTGGTATTCCTTAAGGGTTGATACTGGTGTCAGTGTTGATGAATACTTTATTTCATGATGGAGTGTGGTGAGCATAAGGGAAAATATCCATTGTGAAGGTATGGAAACAGGTGCCAGGAGATAGTGTGTTCTACATCCCTGGGCAGGCTCCTGATCAGCGTGATCCAACTATGAAGCTAGGCCTGCCTTGAGCAGGTGCTATGAATTCAGTCTTTACTATTTTTCTTTTCCTGAAATACTGGTTTGTTAGTGCATGAAAATAATTATATTGTCTAGTTTTAAGGGGAACTATGTGAAAATATTTGCCTTAAATCCTTCACATGCAGCTCATGTCAAATTCCGATTTTTAGATCTTTTGAAGTGGATGTTGGTGAATCATGTGATTGTCTTTCCATGAATAAAAAAGAAGCCAAGTCTCTTTCTCCTTAAAAGAGCCTGTTCTGTTCAGCAGAACTCGAGGTGGTGATGCATTTTTGCACCATTAGTGAGCATGCATATGGCTTAAGAATGGGAGCATTGTCCGTGGCCCTGCTTAGTCTTGCTGGTTTAGTTTGAAGCTTATCTGGGCGAGAGATTTTTAGGGAACAACTCTGAAAACTGTCTTGCATCATAAAGCCACCTCCTTGGCACAGAACAGATTTTCATGGTAGCTTGCTTTCATCTAGGCGCTGGAAGTCATTCATGCCCAACATCCATTGAGCTTCAGGAGAATGTGGCTGTAACACTGCAGTGAAATGCCAACCAGTAAATACTGGTGCATTCAGTTCCACACTCTCCTAATTTCTGTTGTTTACTATTACATGGCATTTTTTACTTTACTAGTTTTCATCTAGCTCTCAAAACAGTTTTAAAAGATTATTGTAAGAAATACAGTGAAAATACTCCTGTTTCTTCTTAATGTAGTCAAGATGTGAAGGTTTGGCCTGTAGACTTTCTCCATCAAATGAAGTAGCTTAAGCCTGCACATGGAATGTGAGCACATTTCAGCTGGGAAAAAGCAGCAGGTTTAGGGTTGCTGTGGTGTAGCACTCAGGGGGGAAATTGTTCACTAGCTTGGCTCAGATCATTTTGCTGTGTGGGCTGAGAGAACACACAAAACACTCCTCCTAAAAAGGCCCAGCAGCCACCTAGGCCGCAACTTCCACGCCTTCCAAATTAAATACATGGTTTTATTATATATAAATATATTTATTTTTTATAGATTTTATAGGTGGATCTGCAAAGTGTGCATTGCTGAGGATGTTCAGTGTCTCTGTAATTACCCATGGAACAAGCACAGGAAAAAAAAGAAAAAAAGATGAATGTGGAAGTTTTCTTCCCAGTTTCTTCATCTTGGGCATTCTGGAAGGGAGAAAGGGCAGAAAGAAGCAGGGGCTGGGATCAGAGTTACAAGCTCTCAGTTTGTGAATTAGCTTCTGACCATTTTTCAAGAGATTTAATATTTTGGGGGCTCTTTCCTAACCAGAAAAAATAGGAAGATACCAATTTTAATCTCTTTCATTGAAGTGTTTTGAAATATGGATTCAAAACAGAGCGAATAAGACTTGAGCATGTGGGTTTTTTGGGTTGTTTTTTAGTATGGGTTTTTTTTTTTTCGGTGAACTTGATCCTGCCCCAGAGAGGTAGCCAACAAGACCTTCAGTAGGAAAAGGATAGATGATGATGTTTTGATGAGACCAAAAACCTGAAGTAATTGTTCTAATTATGAGACTAAAAAAGTCACCAAACTGAGCTGAGTGTCAGAGTTTTACGCCTCTGTAAGATCACAGGTTTGGTTGAGTGTAAAACAAAAACCTCTTGGTATGACACTGGCTTTACCTGGGGTGTGGAATACTTAGAGCATGCTTTATTCTCCAGCATTTTCTAATATTAATGTTAATAATTTACTTAGGGACTTTAAAATATCAGAATTTTCTTTATGAAAAATTCATTAAGCTTTACTGCTTAAAAAAAACCCCTCAAAATAATAAACTGACATTTGTGCCTAATTTTGTTTCTATAGATAAGGTGGATATGATTTTTTTTGTTGTTGTTTTGATTCTGTAGTCCTGAAATAAGCTGTCTTCTGCTATAAATTCTATCTATCAGAATGCTTAAATTTATGCTTAATTTAAGCATTTGGTTCCTATTGCAGGACCAAGACTCACATAATAAAATTAACAGTATATGACAGAAATGACAATTTAAAAAATCAAATTTAAAAAGTGGGGAAAATTATTTTTAAATACTAAATTGAAATAAAAATGAAAATAACCACTAGATGGCACTTGAACGTCTGTCTGAAATTAGTTTAAAAGAATGCTTCGGAANAAGGGTTGATACTGGTGTCAGTGTTGATGAATACTTTATTTCATGATGGAGTGTGGTGAGCATAAGGGAAAATATCCATTGTGAAGGTATGGAAACAGGTGCCAGGAGATAGTGTGTTCTACATCCCTGGGCAGGCTCCTGATCAGCGTGATCCAACTATGAAGCTAGGCCTGCCTTGAGCAGGTGCTATGAATTCAGTCTTTACTATTTTTCTTTTCCTGAAATACTGGTTTGTTAGTGCATGAAAATAATTATATTGTCTAGTTTTAAGGGGAACTATGTGAAAATATTTGCCTTAAATCCTTCACATGCAGCTCATGTCAAATTCCGATTTTTAGATCTTTTGAAGTGGATGTTGGTGAATCATGTGATTGTCTTTCCATGAATAAAAAAGAAGCCAAGTCTCTTTCTCCTTAAAAGAGCCTGTTCTGTTCAGCAGAACTCGAGGTGGTGATGCATTTTTGCACCATTAGTGAGCATGCATATGGCTTAAGAATGGGAGCATTGTCCGTGGCCCTGCTTAGTCTTGCTGGTTTAGTTTGAAGCTTATCTGGGCGAGAGATTTTTAGGGAACAACTCTGAAAACTGTCTTGCATCATAAAGCCACCTCCTTGGCACAGAACAGATTTTCATGGTAGCTTGCTTTCATCTAGGCGCTGGAAGTCATTCATGCCCAACATCCATTGAGCTTCAGGAGAATGTGGCTGTAACACTGCAGTGAAATGCCAACCAGTAAATACTGGTGCATTCAGTTCCACACTCTCCTAATTTCTGTTGTTTACTATTACATGGCATTTTTTACTTTACTAGTTTTCATCTAGCTCTCAAAACAGTTTTAAAAGATTATTGTAAGAAATACAGTGAAAATACTCCTGTTTCTTCTTAATGTAGTCAAGATGTGAAGGTTTGGCCTGTAGACTTTCTCCATCAAATGAAGTAGCTTAAGCCTGCACATGGAATGTGAGCACATTTCAGCTGGGAAAAAGCAGCAGGTTTAGGGTTGCTGTGGTGTAGCACTCAGGGGGGAAATTGTTCACTAGCTTGGCTCAGATCATTTTGCTGTGTGGGCTGAGAGAACACACAAAACACTCCTCCTAAAAAGGCCCAGCAGCCACCTAGGCCGCAACTTCCACGCCTTCCAAATTAAATACATGGTTTTATTATATATAAATATATTTATTTTTTATAGATTTTATAGGTGGATCTGCAAAGTGTGCATTGCTGAGGATGTTCAGTGTCTCTGTAATTACCCATGGAACAAGCACAGGAAAAAAAAGAAAAAAAGATGAATGTGGAAGTTTTCTTCCCAGTTTCTTCATCTTGGGCATTCTGGAAGGGAGAAAGGGCAGAAAGAAGCAGGGGCTGGGATCAGAGTTACAAGCTCTCAGTTTGTGAATTAGCTTCTGACCATTTTTCAAGAGATTTAATATTTTGGGGGCTCTTTCCTAACCAGAAAAAATAGGAAGATACCAATTTTAATCTCTTTCATTGAAGTGTTTTGAAATATGGATTCAAAACAGAGCGAATAAGACTTGAGCATGTGGGTTTTTTGGGTTGTTTTTTAGTATGGGTTTTTTTTTTTTCGGTGAACTTGATCCTGCCCCAGAGAGGTAGCCAACAAGACCTTCAGTAGGAAAAGGATAGATGATGATGTTTTGATGAGACCAAAAACCTGAAGTAATTGTTCTAATTATGAGACTAAAAAAGTCACCAAACTGAGCTGAGTGTCAGAGTTTTACGCCTCTGTAAGATCACAGGTTTGGTTGAGTGTAAAACAAAAACCTCTTGGTATGACACTGGCTTTACCTGGGGTGTGGAATACTTAGAGCATGCTTTATTCTCCAGCATTTTCTAATATTAATGTTAATAATTTACTTAGGGACTTTAAAATATCAGAATTTTCTTTATGAAAAATTCATTAAGCTTTACTGCTTAAAAAAAACCCCTCAAAATAATAAACTGACATTTGTGCCTAATTTTGTTTCTATAGATAAGGTGGATATGATTTTTTTTGTTGTTGTTTTGATTCTGTAGTCCTGAAATAAGCTGTCTTCTGCTATAAATTCTATCTATCAGAATGCTTAAATTTATGCTTAATTTAAGCATTTGGTTCCTATTGCAGGACCAAGACTCACATAATAAAATTAACAGTATATGACAGAAATGACAATTTAAAAAATCAAATTTAAAAAGTGGGGAAAATTATTTTTAAATACTAAATTGAAATAAAAATGAAAATAACCACTAGATGGCACTTGAAAATTGGTTATTAAGATCATACATCTACTTTAAATTCATTACAGATTTTGAGACCCAAAAGGATTTCATGCAGATCTGCATATTTCTGAGAGATGGCACTGTTTTGAAAAACAAAGTTCCTTTAGCTTCATCTTCTCCTTCTGTGATCAAACTAAACCACTGTACTAAGAAACTAGGCTGCATTAAAAGCTCTTTCCTGATTCTTAAAAGGCTACCTCTAAAAAGAAAGAGAAACACGTGTATAACTGAGAAATGTGTGCAAATTTATTTGTTTTCCACGTTTTTATTTATATTTATTTTTTTAACAAAATCCTGCTCTGCCCTGGCATTATGTTTAACTTCTTGGATTGTGTCAGATTTGAGATGCAGTGTATTTTAACAAAGTGTTGCTGCCTTAATAGTTCTTTCAATATTATTTTTAAATAAAAAGACTAAAAATGAACCCAGAGTCTGGGACAGGAGGGATTAGGCAGGCAACAGACCCCAGGGTCACTTCTTCACTATTTTTTTACTCACTTTATCTCTTGGTGTAGGTGAAGAGGATAGGAGGAGGTTGTGACAATTTGATTCTGCAGAAAATGTGATATTAGCTAGAAATTTTATTAGAAATTAATAATAAATTAATTAGAAATTAAGTCAGTCTCGTGGTATTTCTGTCGGCGATCATTGCACAAGCCTATTTATTTGCAGTTTTCATGTAGTCTTTTTATTGTTGTGAATGCATAAGAGTTACATTACCATGATTTATGAGCTCAAAATACTGAGCAAAGCTGAGTAAATTCTGCCTGTAGCCATTAATTTGATCCTCCTGTAGGAGCACTGGGTTTGGAGGGGTTGTTGGGCCGACTGTCTTAGCTTATTGTACTTGAGTTGAAGAGAATGAAAGTGGACAAACTATAATACTGGCTTGTGCAAGGATATTTTATGGCCTATTAAATACATGTTAAGGGCCTAATTCTTTCATTTGTTCATACAGCTGTATATGGTTCCCCTGACACTGGTAGTAATGATGACTGAATTTGCTTGTGAAAGCTTCATTACGTGCATGGTGAACCTCAGAGGGGATTACAGTGGCAGTGGACACAGCAGCTTTGTCCTGCTTCTGCAGGAACACACTGGGACACAATCAACAAGAGGTGAAAAGGAGAGTCAAACAATTTTTCCATTCAGCTCTGCTCGCCCTGCCACGGCTGCTGCAGGAGCATCTCTGTGCTGCTCTGCTCCCCTCAGAAGCAAAGGCACTCGCCTGTGTCCCTGCCCTGGTGGGGCCATACAGGGATTTGTGTGCTCACTGATCAAGGAGGAAAAAAAAAAAGGATGGTCTGGGGAGTGGCAAGTCAAAAAGATTGACTTTTTGGGGGTGTTTTTGGCCATTAATAGGATCTGAAGGCTGTGAGCAGGACACCAGGTCATCCCCCTTGTTCACAGCGAGTTCTTCGGTGAGGAAGCAGTTGCTGCACTGTGTATTCCCTCGTGGGAAGGAGCTGATGGTACTGATGCCCTGGAATTCATTATTCCCTGTGGCCATCTTACCTGTCACCTCACTGNTCAGAGTTTTACGCCTCTGTAAGATCACAGGTTTGGTTGAGTGTAAAACAAAAACCTCTTGGTATGACACTGGCTTTACCTGGGGTGTGGAATACTTAGAGCATGCTTTATTCTCCAGCATTTTCTAATATTAATGTTAATAATTTACTTAGGGACTTTAAAATATCAGAATTTTCTTTATGAAAAATTCATTAAGCTTTACTGCTTAAAAAAAACCCCTCAAAATAATAAACTGACATTTGTGCCTAATTTTGTTTCTATAGATAAGGTGGATATGATTTTTTTTGTTGTTGTTTTGATTCTGTCATCCCTACTGTGATTTTAGTAAACTAGCAAATAGGTAGACATAAGAGAAAATAACCCATTTATTTTACAACACCATCTAAAGACATTAAAATGTGCATTTGCATTTCTGAAGTAACCCAAAGTTATCTGAGAGCACTTCAAAAACCAGAGTGCCCTCCACGTGGTGAATCCTGTCCCTGTCTGGCACAGGGGGAACTGAGTCAGAGGCAGTGTATGCTCAAAGCATATTAGGGTCACTACACTTCAGAAAGCTTCTGGGAGAGGATGGCACTGAGATAAAAACCCTGTAGCAGTCACCACTGTAAAATGTTGTCAGGGGCTTCGTTTGCAATGACTGGATGGCCTTGGGGCAAAGAAAGGCAACGTGTCCTAGGGGACTGACAGCTAGACCAGAAACTCCAGTGTAATCTCAATTCTACCCTCAATTCCCTCCTTGGCCTTGGGCAAACAACACTCATTACTTCTGTTATTCAGATCCCAGAATACCTCAAGAGGACTA
>VYZU01019388.1:80521-95093 GCA_013401355.1 Ceyx cyanopectus | reverse complement strand
CTCGCCCTGCCACGGCTGCTGCAGGAGCATCTCTGTGCTGCTCTGCTCCCCTCAGAAGCAAAGGCACTCGCCTGTGTCCCTGCCCTGGTGGGGCCATACAGGGATTTGTGTGCTCACTGATCAAGGAGGAAAAAAAAAAAGGATGGTCTGGGGAGTGGCAAGTCAAAAAGATTGACTTTTTGGGGGTGTTTTTGGCCATTAATAGGATCTGAAGGCTGTGAGCAGGACACCAGGTCATCCCCCTTGTTCACAGCGAGTTCTTCGGTGAGGAAGCAGTTGCTGCACTGTGTATTCCCTCGTGGGAAGGAGCTGATGGTACTGATGCCCTGGAATTCATTATTCCCTGTGGCCATCTTACCTGTCACCTCACTGGCTCTAAAGCTTTTCATGCTGTGCTGGGCCATTTTGTGACTTGCACCAGCTAGAGGGAACCCCTGGCTATCCAATTAACAGATCACACAGATTTTAATTTGAGGACTATTAAAATAATGACAAAATGCAGGAATGACAGCTGTCTCTCTAGAAAAGCTGCTCTTCATGCAGGCTTAGGTAGTCCCAATCACAGAGGAGCACAAAGCAGATATTTTTTGGGGTGTATATGTTGAATGCCCTCTCAGTTCTGGACCTTTGTTTTATTGCTGTTGGACACCTGGTCTGTCAGAGTTTCTCCCTGCTTTAATTTGCTAAAATCCAGTGGTTTTTCATTGTGCTGTTGCTATGGTCTGTGGCATTCTGCAGAGAAGTGCTTGTCTCCTGTTGGAGGGGTGGTTCTGTTTCCAGTTTACTCTGTGCTCCTGGAGGGAAAGTGTGCTGGTGATAAATTGCTGTGGTGCAGCCCGTGTCGTCATTTTCCTCCAGCTCTGTGGGAGGAGGCATGCAAAGCAGGTTGGGCTCTGCCTCCTCTGTGTTTTGAATTTCAAGCATTTATTCTGCTCCTTCTGGGTTAGTAGGTGCTCTCTCGTGGTAGCAAACGTAAGAGAAAAAGCAATGGGGCAAAAGGACACCAGAGCTTTCTGGCTGGATGGGTCATGTCTCCTGTCACCTATAAACAGCTTTAGTAGCACAGGTGTCCCAGTGTTTCCACCGCTGTGTGACTGACACATAGGCAGGAGGTTCCTTTGCATTTCTACTGCACAGAGCATGCAGAAAGGGAAAGCCCTGCCTGCTCTCCAGGAGCTCCAGGCAAAGGAGCTAACTAGTTAGAGCTGCTTCACTTACCCAGGTGGATTTTCCCAGGGGATGTAAGTGGCTGTGGGCAGCTCTGCTGCAGCCAGTAATTGGCACATGGGGTGTGCTGAAAGGTGGTGCCTTTCACCTGAGCAAATGCTGGTTTTAGGTACTTCATAAGCAGGAATTTTGGTTAGCAGAGCAGATCACTGTGTTATATATCTCAGCATTTTGGTTAAACGTGTGGCTGTGGCCTGGGACTCTCTGGGCTTTTCTTATGCCTCTGTAGCTGCTGAAGGTTGAAGTGAATCCTGCAACAGCAAATGTCCTACTGTAAATGAAATTCAAGGGAAAAAGGTGGATGTGGTGCTGGGGGACATGGTTTAGGGACCCTGGCAGTGTAGGGTTAATTTACTGTAGGGCAGTGTAGGTTAGTTTATTTGTTAGATTGCAACTACCAGTTTAAGTAGTAGTTTGCCCTACTGACAGCAAGTGCTGGAAACTGAACCATAATACACTCTTAAATTGGTTTTACAGTATGATAACTTTGGGTTACATACTGAATTTCACTCTGAGTGTTGGTTGAAATACTCACATAGAGTAAAACACAGTCAGCTGTATTTGTTCTCTGACAGGGACACAAAGACAACCCAATAGCTGAGGTCTGTGCTAAATTTTGTCTTTTTAAGTTCCTAATCAGTTTACTTATGCACTGTAATGATACAATCCAGTTCCTAAGTGTGACTTTTGAGGGCATTCCTAAAAGCTGTACAACTCTATACAAAGTAAAATATTATTTATTCATGTTGTGCTCTATAAATGAGGAGGGAAAAAAAGAGAACTGGAAAGAAACACAACTGAGAAATTGGACTGCCTGAGTTTTTCTTGTGCCATCCTTTGCACTTGCTGTGCAAAGCAGGTTTGGAACAAGCTGGCACTTCAGATGCCCTTGCAGCCATTCTTACCGAGAGCTCTGAAGAAGTAAATGTGACAGGGTTAACCAAAAGCAAAACCACATGATAAGCACATGAAAAAAAAACTTCTTTTTTTTAATTGAAGCATGCTGATAATATGCTAATGGTGATTACAGTAGTTCAGCTTAAAGTGCTTTTTGTATTAGACAAAACCTGGGTGATTTCTTTGCATTAAAAAAAATCTTAATTTTTTTTGTGCATGTGTGAATAAGCAGAAAAGGAGTAAAGTTAAATGAATTTAATGACTTTATTCTGTGTTGCTTTTATTGCTCTTTGATAGGCATGAAAAAGCCACTTAAGCCAAAAATTCAGACAAGTGCTGTTGACATTCTTTTAGTGATCTTGGGGTTTAATTTTGTGAACAAAGCAAGCAAGCAACTCGGATCTGAAGATAACAAGGAATAGTTTCAACTCATTTCTGGAGATGCAAGAGTGTGTCATAAGAAATTAAGAGTTGTTGCTGTGTTGCTGAGTATTTTGTGTGGTGACAGTCTGTCCCAAATGTCTGCTAGCAAACAGGACTCCATTGAGCCTCAGCATGGCCCCCATTAAACCATAACATTTCCGTAAATTAGAAAGCTCATTAATGGCCTTCCACTGTGAAACAATGAAGAATATATTCACTGATTGGTCAGTAATTAGTGCCAACTAGTTTTTGTCCTTCATTATAGAAGTATTCTGGTTTGGGTATTCCAGAGCTAAAAGAAATTAAAAAAAAAAAAAAGACAAGAAAAGCAGCTTTTTGTATTCATGTAGGTATATTTTACTGCCAGCAATTGTTTGAAAATTCAGATACTTCTTCAGCCCACTAGACCTGTGAGAACATGAACTCATTTCCCAGCCTCCTGGGTCTTCTTTTGAAACAGTTCAGGTCACTGACTCAGTAGCCTCCAAAACTCACAGCCATGAGTGTCATAGCTCAGTGCTTTTTTCTCTCTGGTATTTATTGCTCTAAAGGATTAGAGAATTTAGACAGTGTAAAACTGAGCAGAAAGTGTGGCAAATCCACTTGAAACAACTTTTTTGGGTTGTTTAGTCTGGGGGGTGCTTGGTGAGTGCAGCTTGTTCAGCACAAGTGTTGGCAGCATTCTTGGTCCCAACTGCAGAATTTGGTCATCGGGTTTTGTAAATAACAAAGGAAGAGAGGAAGAAAACAAAACTTAGTGAAAATGAAAGTAATCAAAAATTTAGTAATGAACGCTTAAAAAATGAAGACTTGCATAGTTGTGCAATTGAAATAGAAATGTATGCCATAAAAATCTAAGCAATTAGAAGAATCCCATCACTATCCAGCTCTTTTTCTAAGGAATTTTTGGTTTTTCCCTGAAGCCCAATCAGATATATGTGTTTATAAGACATCCAAGAAAATGAATTCTTCAGGACCAGGAAGGCAATAATGCAGCCAGCACACTGGGTGTTGTGGGGGGGAATTAAAGTTTTTTTACTGGTGTCATATCTCTGAAATGTTTGATCTCTATCTGTGCTAAAGGTAGGTGAAGAACATCCCCCTGGAGGTATCTCTTACTGTCAGTGGATCATGACTGCCAGCTTGACAGGTATCCCCTGGTGATGTTATAAAGCATACCAAGCTGATTTTAAACAAAGCTGTCCACGCTTTTGTCTTGTCTTGTTGGAATATTCCTGTCTTCTCCCTGCTGTCTGTCACTTCTGTGTCATCCTTAAGCTGAGAAATACCTTCCAGAATATTGGTAGCTGGTTTTAAGTGTTTTTCCTTGCCAACTTCTAAAAGCTATTACATCTGCTTTAAGAGATACACGATGTTTTTACTGATACTGAAGAAATAATAACATTTCTTTTGTGATACAGTGCTTAAAATACCAGTTGTTGTAAACACAGCTTGTTGTGGGTTGTGTATCTTTGGTATTTTTAAGCCCCAGATTCTCCAAAGATTGTTTGTATCTTGTTCTGTGACTCTGTGGAGCTATTGTAACTTCAGTTCTTGTAGGGTCCAAGTCAATCTATTTTCAAAAGCTTGTTGGTAAGGATGCTTTACAGTACTTGGGGATTCTGGAGAGAGAGAAGATGATCAGGTATTTTTGTTTGCTTCTGTCTGCCAGCTTCTTGACTCCCATACAAACAGAGCAACTAACATGCTATTGATTTGTATGTTAGAGGGGGAGAATCAGATAACTAAATATAATCTGAAGAGTCCACTAAATAGATTCTCTTGATGTTTTGCCATTGAGCAGGTAAATAATGCAGTAAAACTTGTGCTGTCATTTAATCATAGGTGCATGCACTCGACCATGGAGAGTGCTAAGTAGTCATGTTGTGTCTTGCCAAAAGCTTCCATTCAAAAAAACAGAATGAAATTGTTCATGTTAGCTGTTCTCTGCATTTGACTGGATTTTTTTTTTTTTTTTTTTCTTCTCATAACGATTGAATTGTATGTGAATGTATCAGGAATTGTGACAGAAATGCCCAGGGAGTGTGGGGTAACAGGGAAGGTGAAGCAATCCACGGAAAAACAAACTCATCACACTGTGTCAGCATCCAGTTTTTAAGAGAAGCCCCATGAAATGCAGTAGAGAATTCAAACATTTTTCATTACGACAGTCCCACATTTGGCTCCATCCTCCCTACACTCACCCTGAACATATTGATAGACACTGCTGAGCTCCCCCCTCAGTCTCCTCCAGGCTAAAGAGCCCCAGCTCTCTCAGCCTCTCCTCAGCAGCGAGATGCTCCACTCCCTTCAGCATCTTGGTGCCCCGCACTGGACTCTCTCCAGTAAATCTCTATCTTTTCCTTTTCACCAGTTCAGCTGATAATGTAACAGCCCATCTTGCTAAAAATCCTCAATCACAAAGNTTCAGCCCACTAGACCTGTGAGAACATGAACTCATTTCCCAGCCTCCTGGGTCTTCTTTTGAAACAGTTCAGGTCACTGACTCAGTAGCCTCCAAAACTCACAGCCATGAGTGTCATAGCTCAGTGCTTTTTTCTCTCTGGTATTTATTGCTCTAAAGGATTAGAGAATTTAGACAGTGTAAAACTGAGCAGAAAGTGTGGCAAATCCACTTGAAACAACTTTTTTGGGTTGTTTAGTCTGGGGGGTGCTTGGTGAGTGCAGCTTGTTCAGCACAAGTGTTGGCAGCATTCTTGGTCCCAACTGCAGAATTTGGTCATCGGGTTTTGTAAATAACAAAGGAAGAGAGGAAGAAAACAAAACTTAGTGAAAATGAAAGTAATCAAAAATTTAGTAATGAACGCTTAAAAAATGAAGACTTGCATAGTTGTGCAATTGAAATAGAAATGTATGCCATAAAAATCTAAGCAATTAGAAGAATCCCATCACTATCCAGCTCTTTTTCTAAGGAATTTTTGGTTTTTCCCTGAAGCCCAATCAGATATATGTGTTTATAAGACATCCAAGAAAATGAATTCTTCAGGACCAGGAAGGCAATAATGCAGCCAGCACACTGGGTGTTGTGGGGGGGAATTAAAGTTTTTTTACTGGTGTCATATCTCTGAAATGTTTGATCTCTATCTGTGCTAAAGGTAGGTGAAGAACATCCCCCTGGAGGTATCTCTTACTGTCAATGGATCATGACTGCCAGCTTGACAGGTATCCCCTGGTGATGTTATAAAGCATACCAAGCTGATTTTAAACAAAGCTGTCCACGCTTTTGTCTTGTCTTGTTGGAATATTCCTGTCTTCTCCCTGCTGTCTGTCACTTCTGTGTCATCCTTAAGCTGAGAAATACCTTCCAGAATATTGGTAGCTGGTTTTAAGTGTTTTTCCTTGCCAACTTCTAAAAGCTATTACATCTGCTTTAAGAGATACACGATGTTTTTACTGATACTGAAGAAATAATAACATTTCTTTTGTGATACAGTGCTTAAAATACCAGTTGTTGTAAACACAGCTTGTTGTGGGTTGTGTATCTTTGGTATTTTTAAGCCCCAGATTCTCCAAAGATTGTTTGTATCTTGTTCTGTGACTCTGTGGAGCTATTGTAACTTCAGTTCTTGTAGGGTCCAAGTCAATCTATTTTCAAAAGCTTGTTGGTAAGGATGCTTTACAGTACTTGGGGATTCTGGAGAGAGAGAAGATGATCAGGTATTTTTGTTTGCTTCTGTCTGCCAGCTTCTTGACTCCCATACAAACAGAGCAACTAACATGCTATTGATTTGTATGTTAGAGGGGGAGAATCAGATAACTAAATATAATCTGAAGAGTCCACTAAATAGATTCTCTTGATGTTTTGCCATTGAGCAGGTAAATAATGCAGTAAAACTTGTGCTGTCATTTAATCATAGGTGCATGCACTCGACCATGGAGAGTGCTAAGTAGTCATGTTGTGTCTTGCCAAAAGCTTCCATTCAAAAAAACAGAATGAAATTGTTCATGTTAGCTGTTCTCTGCATTTGACTGGATTTTTTTTTTTTTTTTTCTTCTCATAACGATTGAATTGTATGTGAATGTATCAGGAATTGTGACAGAAATGCCCAGGGAGTGTGGGGTAACAGGGAAGGTGAAGCAATCCACGGAAAAACAAACTCATCACACTGTGTCAGCATCCAGTTTTTAAGAGAAGCCCCATGAAATGCAGTAGAGAATTCAAACATTTTTCATTACGACAGTCCCACATTTGGCTCCATCCTCCCTACACTCACCCTGAACATATTGATAGACACTGCTGAGCTCCCCCCTCAGTCTCCTCCAGGCTAAAGAGCCCCAGCTCTCTCAGCCTCTCTTCAGCAGGGAGATGCTCCACTCCCTTCAGCATCTTGGTGCCCTGCACTGGACTCTCTCCAGTAAATCTCTATCTTTTCCTTTTCACCAGTTCAGCTGATAATGTAACAGCCCATCTTGCTAAAAATCCTCAATCACAAAGTTGGTGCTTCAGGGTGGCAACCACTACAAACTGATTCCCAATTTAAGAAACTAACCTAATGAGAATTACTTGGATTCCTGGAGCTGAACATATGGTTCTATTTCAGCACTAATGTTCAAGAAACTTTGGTTAGTTTATTTTCAGGCTAACTAAGTGTTCAAAACCTAGCCTTCATGCATGGAAAAGAAAACTTATTTGTGAGCTGAGTGGTAGTAAAGAGACGTGATATACTGAGAGCCTTTTTGGGATGTGCGAGGTGACCAGTGCCTGGCATCTGTGCTGTCTTGCTGAGCTTAGTGTGGAGCATAGACAGGGCCAAAGGGGTGGTGGAGAACATGTGTAAAATCCACTGTGGGATCGCTTCAGTCCTGTGAAGTTTCCTCTTGCTCCTCTTTCAAAGGCCAGCAGGCAGAGGGGTGCCAGCTAAAGACTGTTAGAGGAAGCCTCAGTGTTCTTGCTATGAGTTGTGTAAAGGAGGATCACACAGTACTCTTCAAACCTCAATTTAGTTCCACACTAACAAGGTAGATACAATATTCTTGTCAGGAATACTTAAGAAGAAAACCATACAATTAGCTTGCCTATATAATTCCGTGGTGATGGCTGGAATAGCTGGCTCCCCATTGCACTTGCAGCACATTTATCCTCAGAAATAGGCCACAAACTTCAGTGACTACAGTAAAAGGCAGATCTCTGTCTTTTAACTCCAAAACTTAATGAATCCCTCCTACCCACAGGAGCTGAAGCTCCTGCTCAAATGGTAACTCAGCTACTTTGTTGATTTGTGTCCAAAAACACCCCAGCCAAAAGCAAATAATGGCTCAGCACCCAAGGAAGGGACCAAGGTGTGCAGCACATTGCCAGGGTGGAACAGCAACCATTTCACAGCTGCATTGTGCAGTACTGGATTGTGGCTTCGTTTTCTACAAAGCTGGTTATTTCTTTGGCCATGACTTGCAAAGTGAATCCAACTACAAAGATTTGGACTTGTGAAATGGTGCCTGATATCGTGCCATTACTACTTGCTGAAAAGACAGGAGTTGATGGCAGAAAACTAACAGAGTGCTGTGCAATCTAAGTTTAAATGTGCTCCAGGTAGAAGTGGTGTGATGGGGACGGCAAACAGTGGAGCTTAAAAGGAAACTGCTACCCAGTTGTAGGGCATCCTTAAGTGGTGGGGGCCACACACTACTGATGTAGCAGGAAGGAACTAACAAGATCTAATACACAACCAGGAAAATACCATTTTTAAAGGTAGGTTAACATTTCTGCACCTGCTTACTTCAGACTTCAGTTGTTTGTTCCAGGAAGCAGAGTGTGAAGGTCCTTCTTGCACTGTTGGAATCTGGGAGGGAATCAGCTGCTTAGGCACATCTCTGGTGCAAACAAAGGGCTTATTGCCAAAATGCCAGTGAATTAACCCACAAGAAACAGGCATGGAAGAGCTCTGCCAGAAGCAGAGTTAGTGATCATAACCAGGTAGGACATGTAGAAACATTTACCCCAGCAGTGGTACCAGGGTACCAGTGAGATCTCACAGCTTTCCTGGCTGCTGCTGTAGGCCAAAACATTGGCTCTGTCATCCAGAAAGCACCATCCTGAAATGCAACATGGCCCTGCAGTTACAAGGCTCAACCTCATGTCATGCCTTTTCGCAGAGAGTCAACAGCGGAGCTTCATCTGGCTTTGCCTATGGGACCAGGGCTTGGCCCAGCTTCTTTAAGACTGCTGGCTAGAAGCTCACGTGAGACTTGAATTTCTGTCTTTATAAAGCTCTATGTGGCTAACCACTCTCCAGGTTCCCTTTGTTTTGATGTTTGCACTGCTTTCTTGGCAAGTCAACCATGCTCTTGTCAGGATTCTCATTGGTGTTACCCAGTGTAAACAGAAGGCTGTGAGGCACCAGGCTGTGTGGCAGCAGCTCTGGCTTGCTGTGGGCTTTGGTGATGTGTTGGTTTTATTTGTTTCTGCTTATTTGCCTCTTACTTGGGTTGCAGATCTCTCAATCCATGCCTTAAATTGGTAGCTAGTGTGTGTTAAGCATGTTTTTACTGAGAAGTGTTTCTGAAGTATATTTTAGATGAGGGGACACACACAAAGATAGGAATGTAAGTAATTATGATTTTTCTTCTGCACACACTTGGTTCAGTGGTTTGAGTTTGATGTGGCAGGGCTCTTTTTGAATATTTTGAAGTGTCAGGGTAACTTTTCTGGTTGATTGCTTCAAAATTATATTAAAATTCACTTCTCTTGAGACGGGTTTCCCAGTATATTGCACCTGTTAATGGCTCTTGGGAAATCCTGGCTCATAGTGTCACGGGCACTATCGCTACATAGAAAGTGCATAATTAACAGGTGAGTAGCTGGTGATATGTTCCACTTCTAAAAAGGGATTTATCCTGGCATTTTCAGTGGCAAAATCTGAAAAACTGCAGTGGAAGCAGGTTCAGGAGAGTAGAGTGGAGTGTGTCACTCAGCAGAAAAGCACCCACACTTTACTAGTTACCTTTCAGACAGCAAGAGTTGGACTAACTGGTGTCCTTGCTTCATGCTCTAAAATTGTATGTTACTAATTAATCTGGGTATTAGATAGAAATGCTAAGATTGGAAAAAGTACATCCACGCTGGTGCTGATAATGGGAACACAACTCCAGTATCTTGCCAAAAACTTCAGAGAGTCTTGTATTAGTGCCCCATCTCTTTGCCACTGGGCTGCTGAAGTTGTCTGTGTCTTATGCCTAAGGATTTATTTGAATTTATGCCTGTTTTTGCACGACAGGTCACAGTAATGAAAGGCAGTAGTAGGAATAAGGATCATTCGACAGAAGAAGGAACTGGGAAGCGACCAAAACGAAAGTGTCTTCAGTGGCATCCCCTCCTTGCCAAGAAACTCCTTGACTTCTCTGAAGAAGAGGAGGAGGAAGAAGAGGAGGAAGATATTGATAAGGTAGTCTTCATTGGATCCTTTGACCATAGAAGGTTAATGGTGGGTCAGATTCTCACTAGATGCGTTTTTATTTTGTTTGCTCCTTGCTGTTCTCTTGCTTGAACAAACACAGCCAATAAAATGAAATGATACTGTGCCTGGAAAGCTATAAAGGCAAGCAGCAAATAACATGGAAAAGTGAATTTTCAATCATGCTTTCAAAACCTTGGTCAAAACCCTTTTTTTTTTTTTCTTTAGAGTTAGACTGTAGTGAGTTGCTTTTTAATATGTTGCACATTTCAATTTTAATTACTCAATGTGGGTTTTTGACGTGGCTTTTTTATTTTAGATGTGAAGTTAGCCTGTGCTTGCTGTCTGCTTCTAGTGGCTCTGAGGACATACCAGCTAATTATTTTCTTTTTTTTTGAAGAATACAAAAATTAAAAGGGAAAAATAAAGGAAAAGCTTTTAACAATTTTTATTACCTTTGCATGTGAAATTCAATTTTCTCCTCCAGCATATTGAGACCACAGGTAGAATAATCTGTCTCTGTTTTGGTGCTTGGTATTTTGTTATTGTTCAGTGATGCTGACCTTACCCTTTTTTTGTAAGGACCCCACAGTGTGGTACCTCACAAATATGCAGTTGGATTTGTTCTCTGCAAGAAGTGGGAATGGGTTATGGGGATGTGATGGGTCATCATGTGGATAATGTTCATATCTGCATCTCCTTGGTGCCTTCCTACAGCGGGCAGGGAGAAGTCAGTGCTGAGGAGCCTGCCTTGAGCCACTTACTGATTTAGAAGAGTGACCTTGACAAGGATAAGGAGTGGCAAGGAGGAGCATGATACTCTGGCAGTGCTGTGGACCTCAGAGGCCACTTTCACAACGTGTTATAAAACAGCAGTTTTGCAGTTAGGTACCAGGTGGTTTTCTGTCTCGTACAGTAACTGGTTTTATTCAATCAGAACTAGCCTTCTGTGCTGTGTCACTTGTAGGAATGATACCCTGGCCTGTAGCAGGGAGAGCATATTTGAAAGTGTCTCCTGTCCCTGACCTGGCAGCTGTGCAGTGGTTGCACTGCAGCTTGCAGGCTGAATTATGACCCTCAGGAGATGGGGAAATAATTGTTAACTGCTGCTTTTTCTTTCCTGTGCACTCTAGTGGCAAAAAAACATGAGTTTGGACTAATTTGGACTGTGTTCAAAGTAGCTCTCCTCACTTTGTCCCACTGAGATGATTTCTAGGCTGTAGGAAGTGGGTAGGAAAGATCTCTCCCCCGCCTTCAGCCCCTCTAGGACTGTTATTAAAGAATGGTCTTCAGCTTACAGATCTGTTCCACTTAAAGTCTTGCAGAGAGTGTGAACGAACTCTGAAGCTTTCAGGTTCAGAAGCTTGCTGAAGAACTCCGGGTGGCCTGTCTAGATGTGTGCATCCACACACCTCTCCCTTGTTCACGGGTGGGCTCCGTGAGGAGTGTGGATAACTGAGTGTAGACCCCTTCCCTTTTGCTGCTGCTAGGTGCCGCTCCTAGGCGCTGCCGGTTTAGAGCAGGATGCTGATGAAACTGAAGATGAGGACTCCTCAGAGCAGCGAGCTCGCCGACCCATGAATGCCTTTCTGCTCTTCTGCAAGCGCCACCGCTCCCTCGTGCGGAAGGAGCACCCCCGGCTCGACAACCGCGGAGCAACCAAGATCCTGGCCGACTGGTGGGCTGTTCTGGATCCAAAAGAAAAGCAGAAATACACTGACATGGCCAAGGAGGTACGTGCTGTCTGAAGGCTGGATGGAAAAGGGAGGTTGTTACCTGTCGTCTGCTTCTCCACCTGTTAAATGGTTTCTGTCCCCGAGTTCCTCAATTTCCTCAATGGGATTATGGTGCCTGGAGCAGCTGCTGTTCTGGCTTTGATTCATGGAGTCACAGAATCATAGAATGTGAGGGGTTGGAAGGGAGCTAGAAGATCATCTAGTCCAACCCCCCTGCCAGAGCAGGGGCACCTAGACCAAGTCACCCAGGAACAGATCCAGGCGGGTCTGGAATGTCTCCAGAGCAGGAGACTCCACAACCTCCCTGGGCAGCCCCTGCCAAGCTCTGGCACCCTCGCTGGGAACAAGTTTTTCCTTGTGTTTCCCCTCAACCTCTTGTGCTCCAACTGACTCCCATTGCCTCTTGTCCTGTCACTGGATGACACTGAGCAGAGTCTGGCTCCATCCTCTGTACGCTGCCCTTCACATCTTGACAGACACTGCTGAGCTCCCCCCTCAGTCTCCTCTTCTCCAGGCTAAAGAGCCCCAGCTCTCTCAGCCTCTCCTCAGCAGGGAGATCTCCACTCCCTTCAGCATCTTGGTGCCCTGCACTGGATTCTCCCAGTAAATATCTGTCTTTTCTGAATTGGGGTGCCCAGAACTGGACACAGTACTTGAGGTGGGGTCTCAGCAGTGCTGAGTAGAGGGGGAGGAGAACCTCCCTTGCCCTGCTGGCCACACTTCTCCTAATGCATCCCAGGATCCATTGGCCCTCCTGGCTGCAAGGGCACATAGTTGGCTCATGGTCATCCCCCTGTCCACGAGGACCCCCCAGGTCTCTTTCTCCAGAGCTGCTCTCCAACAGATCAGCCCCCAGCCTGTACTGATCCATGGGGTTGTTCTTCCCCAGAGGCAACACTTTACACTTACTCTTGTTAAGTTTTCCTTAAATTTCTCCCTGCTGAGCTCTCCAGCCTGTCCAGGTCACACTGGATGGCAGCACAGCCCAGAATGAAGAGAAATTGGTCTGTGTGCACTAAGCTGACTCTTAGTAGTCACTGGTACAAATACTGCACTTTGTGGTAGATATCACCTGATAATTGCTGCAGTGCAAGCATGAACATGTGCACAGTGGCCATGGAGAACATTAACATACAGTTCAGTGTCAGATGGCTGGTGATACTCAAGCTGTGCATTTGTTAGCCATAATACAGGTTGCTGTTATAATCCAGGCAGACCAAACCAAAAACATGGCCAACAAATATAGTCCCCATTTACCTTTGATGGTAACAAATCTAAAAGTTACTAGTGTTTCATTAAGTACTCTCCTTATGTATTGTTAATGAGTTTTTCATACAGCTAACTTTGATGAGATAGTCCAGTACCCAAGTCAGAGATCAATGTGTAGAGTCCTTAAATCAGGAGCAAGAAAAAGTTGTATCCCTGTATTTAATAAAGTAAGTCAGCTTGAAATTCAAATGAGGCTTTTTAAGAAATAGGTGGCTTGGTAAGCTTACCTCAGGAGGGCTGCACATGCCAACTAGTAGAGAGACATGGACAGTTGGGCTGGCAACATCATCCTAAACCAGATCCCTGGAATTACCTGTGTGATGTGGATTGCAAGGAGCCATTGAATTCAGTCTGGGAAAAAATAAGGGAGGGCCAATGAGAAGGAAGAACATGTCTCATTTGTCAAGTAATGCTAGCACACTGCAAGAAGTACATCTGGCTGTGAAACAATTAGGGAGGCTATTATGTGGACCTGCCCTGTCACCCAGAGTTGTCTGGTCCTATTAGAGTATGTGTATAAGGTCTGGCTCTTCAACAGTTTGTGTGAGCATGGAACAGTCCACAGGAAAAATGGTGTCCTTTTTGAAGCAGGGTCTGAGGTACATCTATAGCCCCCTGTCTGTGACAGTGTTGAAATACTTGAGTCTTAGCTTTCTCCAATAATTTGTGTATTTTTCTTCATTCCCACTTACAAATTAGTGATGCTTCTTGAAATGTGTGGGAAATGGGCAATTAAGAGATCCAGTACAGATCCAGAGGGAAGAAAGATTAAAAGGAAGGATTTTTATTGAAAAAACAAATCTGATGTAACTTTTTCTTAGACTTTTGTCTTGCTGAAGGAAGCTCATTCATTAAGAAAGAAAGTAATGAGAGAACTTCCATATGAAGTGACTTATTTATTTCTCTTGGCATAAAGAACAAATTGCATATTCAAAGCAAAATAATAAATCTAAGTAGTTTACATCATTGCAACTAGTTCCAAGAATCTTTAGGAGAGTGTATAATGTCTAACCTTTGAACAGGTCTGTGTTACAAAAATAATTAGCAGCTCTAATGTGCTATTGAATGTAGTTGGGTGTTCATCAACAACCCTGTTCTGTGAGTGTGGATTGATTGTTTGGTTTTAACACTCTGTTTTGTAGTTAGGCTCACTGCTGAGACAGTCAAAAAGATGTTACTATGAAGGCTACTGCAGACCATTTCTCAGTATTTTTTCCTAAGGACAGCTCATTTAAAAGTTGAGAAGGTGAATGCCTTTGGAAGGACATAAAGCTTTTGGAAAGGACATGCAAGCTCTACTACTACCTCAGGGTTGGTACCAGTCAGGAGGTTCTGGAGCATTGCAAACTCACTCAAATGTCTACAGGAATGCACACAGCATGGGGAACACACAGGATGAACTAGAGATCTGTGTGAGATCTCAGGACCATGATCTCATTGCAATCACTGAGACATGGTGGGACAACTCTCATGACTGGAACACTGTCATGGATGGCTGTGTCCTTTTCAGGAAGGATAGGCTGACAAGACGAGGTGGTGGAGTTGCTCTCTGTGTGAGAGAGCAATTGGAATGTATAGAGCTCTGCCTGGGGGACAGTGAGGAGCAGG
>VYZU01019388.1:48298-79690 GCA_013401355.1 Ceyx cyanopectus | reverse complement strand
AATGACCTGGATGAGGGGGTAGAGAGCATCCTCAGCAAATTTGCTGCTGACACCAAAGTGGGAGGAGTGGCTGACACAGCAGCAGGCTGTGCTGCCATCCAGAGAGACCTGGACAGGCTGGAGAGCTGGGCAGGGAGAAATTGAATGAGATTTAACAAGAGCAAGTGTAAGGTGCTGCATCTGGGGAAGAACAACCCCATGGATCAGTACAGGCTGGGGGCTGATCTGTGCTGTAGCCACTACCTGGTCATAGCCACTACCCCAACAACATGTCTTGTGTTCCCTGAGCATCTGAATCACTCTGCCAAAGATACAAAGGGTCTGCCAGAAGTGGTTCCTAGCACAGTGGCTACAGCCCCTTTGTTTAACAGTCTAAAGGATGTTTTTACTCCTTGAAGCCATAGCTTACAAAGACCAGTTAGCTTAGATTATGCATCAAGCAAACATCATTCAGTTTCTTACCTGTTAAGTCCAGCAGTGATAGTACTATCTCAGCAGTGTGCAAATAGAGGCATTTGTAAAGATCTAGGATTTTGGAACATAGTGAGGCACCCAAGCTTTTTGCCAAGTAAAATGATGAGAAGTTTCCTAGTGGGCTGGAAACTGGCATTTTCTTTAGGATCAGGCTTTCTACTTGTATCATGCAGACTTCCTAGATCTTTTACATTTTCATTATCTAAAGTTTCTACTCCAGGAACCACAAGTGTTCCTGCTGTTTGTTAACATTTCCCTTCAGTGAGGAGGAGATGAATTCTAGCCACTCATAATTATGCTCCAGCATTTTCAGTTGCTACAATCATAGGGTTAGTGTTCTCCTGTTAACTCTTACAGGTCTTACTGGGAATATTCAGTTGCCTTGGAAAATACCCAGTGAGATGATTACTGTTCAAGCCCTGTTTCCTTTGCTAGAAAACATTTTTAGCTACATCTCTGCATCTGCCAAGATCCAGGCAATCCCAAACTGGGATTGTTTCCTCTGGGGAACAGCCCAATAAATGCAGACTGCTGCTATTCAGTGGCAGAGATGAACTCTTCTCCCTGCAGGTTCTGGGCCAGAGGTGTCATAAGTACAGTTGACCCAATGGCAGACGAACTAGCCTTGCAATGGTGCTGCTTTGGCAGCCTCCTCAGAGGAGGAGGAGGGGACAAATGCTCAGCCTTACTAGCTGGAGTCTGTCAGCTTCCCTGGGTGCTGTATGGATTGTAATGTGTCATATGAACCCTGAGTCCTTCTGGAGTGAAAACCAGAGTGTAGAGCTGTAGCTGGAATCCACTTGTGAGCTCCTGTTTCCACCATGCTGGAGAAAGCAAATCTTTTTTTTTATTTGGTGATGAAAGCAACCCAGGGTATTGCCCTTGGAGTGCCTTTTTTAACAGCAGCTCTGAGGCAGCATTGGTGCTGCTGCAAAGCACATCCTCTCCCAGGCTTTCACAGCACAGAAATATCCATCAGACCAGTCCCACAAACTTATCCTGTTCTTTATTTTACCTGGAACTTGGTGACATGAACCTGCCAAGCTGTCCCTGCCATTTGGGTGGGAAACAAAGTGGTGTCTTTGCAGTCCAGGCTAAGGACTTCACCTTTTCCTTTTTAAACCAATTTTAAAGGTGTCCTTAGGCTGGCTGTGTCGTGGTTTACTGCACAGCTGGTCAAATGGAGAAAAGCAGTTTTGCCATTGGCATTTGCTCAGTAGTGTGTACCTCATTTAAATTATCCCATCACGACCTGGCAAGCAGAATCTATTGCTTCATTTTAGGCCTTGGTCTAATAATCACAAAAATCAATACTGCAAGTGTTTCTGATATTTGGATCAGGCCCCTATATATGTTTTATAAAACTACTTCTTGGCTGTTGTTCAACTTGGTATATTTTTTTTTCACTCGAGTGTTGAAATTAAGAAAGAGACTGATGAGTTGTCCTCCCTCAGTTTGCTCCCTCCCCCTTCAGAGAGTGCAGTTAACATTCACTTCTTGGCTTTGGAGAGGAAAAAAGCCATTAATACACCAGCTCACTGGAATTGCTCTTGTTGGAAACTGATTAAAAGCTCATTGCTGCCTCCTCACAAATGGCACACGTTCTGGTGCTCACTTGATGGGCAGCCTGTCAGCTTGTCAAATTACTCTGTGGAATAATTCAATTACTCCAAGCAGCAAGGATAGGAAGAGCTTATGCACCTCACTGCTAGAGATTCTCTGCTGTTCACTCTGCAGGCTGGAAACATGATTTGTGAGTGGGCTGGGGCTTTAACAATAGAAGGCAAGGCTGTCTCCCTGTGTATTTCCTTCCCACCTCTTCCCTTGCCCCCTTCCCTTCCCCTCATTGGGCTATTTTTGTGGTATACTGCCCTCCCCCCCAAGCCAAACTGAGGGAAAGGGAGAAGGTGAGAGGTGTTGCAGCCTTGAGTTTGCAGATTGAATACATCCAGACTGCATTTTCTGAACAGGGTGTATGTGGGTCAGCAGTCCCTGCAGATTTTTATTATTTATAGGCATTTCTATAAATACAGGACTTCACCCAGCAGGTTCCTGTGGTGCTCTGCTGCTTGTGAATGGTGACATTTTTATCCTGGCTGCATTCTGGAGGTAGCAAGTGCCAGCTGATAGGTAAAGATGGGTAATGAAAGTGGTCTGCATGCCATGGTGATCCTGCCACGAGGCTTGCCATTTCTTGCTCTGGGAAAACACTGCACTGACTCTTAGCAAAGGACAAGGTTTTTCAATCCTATTTCTGTGTTAGATCCCCAAGGGATTTGTTTATTGCAGGAAATATGTGCTTCTCTGTGCCCTAACTGGGACTGGTGGCAGCTGGGTGGGTGGGTGATCACAGAAGGAACTTGCTGTAGGTGCCCTGCCACGTGCCTCAGGACAAAACCCCACTCTTTTGGTGAAAATGAGTATAATCTCTGCAAATGAGATGATACTATTAATGGTTCACTTGCAGGGCTTGCTTTGGGAGAGCACAGAACACAAATATTCTAAAATACAGAACTATTAGGGAAGTATGAGTGCAAAGTAAGGAGCATCGTGCTGCTAAATTGCTAAATGTGTGTTTATTGCTAAATGTGTGTTTTCATTTCATTTGAACTAGAAAGTGAACAAGGATTGTAACTGCAGAAGAATTCAAGTAGCTGTATTTTTTTTTCTCAGAGTGAGCATACAAGCACTGGGAAGCTGTTTGCAGGATCAGAACTTCAACCTGCTCAGGGTGATAAGTGCTCAGGAGAGCAAAGAGAAAACACACTTAAAAAATATAGCTTTACTGATCTTAATATTTCTTCTTGTTAAATTCAGTGTTGGTGGTCAGACCCTAAGCATGTGATGGAACTGTTAAAAGATCAATACATTTAAGGGTTATGTTCTGTATTAAATCATCTTAATAGTGTTCTCTCTTGCCTTGTGGATAGTATAATATCATGAGTGGCATGACTCCTGATTTTCCTTTTCATTTCTAGTACAAGGATGCATTTATGAAGGCAAATCCAGGGTACAAGTGGTGCCCAACAACAAACAAACCTGTGAAAACTCAGACTGTTACAAGCAGGAAAAAGCTGTGGGCCTTTGCATCAGAATCTGCAAAAGATTTACCAAGCCCGAGGAAAGGGGCAAAAAGTGAAGAAATGCCCCAGCTTAACTTTGGGATGGCAGGTGAGATTTCCATCCATGTTACTCAGACACAGCATCCTTGGTTGGTTGGAGGGTGCTGAAATGGAACTGTAATGCCAGCTGGATTATTTTACTGCATGTGATACTGTGCTGCAAATGCCTTTCATGTCCCAGATGAAGTTGCCAAGACTAGAAGTAACCCTCTGCATAACCACTTGGTAAAGTTTCCCACAGTACATGCTCACTTTCAACCCAGATATGTGGCATCATAACCCACACTGCATTTGGGGTCCAGATCTGATTGGTTTTTAATTCCAGCTCATCTGCTGTGAGGGACTGGCATTTTCTAGTGCCAAAGGAAAATGCTGATTGTGAGCATTCTTCTTCTCTTTCATAGGCTGCTGTGCTATGTTCAGTAATTTGCTGTTTACAGAAATAGTTCATGGGTGTCTATTAAATGGGAGGTGTTAACATTCTTGTGGATGAATGTACTGGTTGAGCAAACTTGTCTTTAAATCAAGAGAAGCAGAATTTAATTTCACTTAAAACACACTCTCTTACTTGTTAGGAGTTGGAGGGGCAGATTCTAACCATTTATAACATTTAAAAAACAAAAAAAAAAATAAAAAATAGTCCATGAATAAGTGCAGGAGTAGTTCCTGAACTGGTGAAAGGCAGATAATCTCTCACTGATACCCACAAATAGCAGAATTGTTGCAGTCATGACCTTGAAGTGCAGACACCTTCATATTAAACACTGGCAGGACTTTTCTACTTGCAGAGATCATGAACTGGAGATGGGAAAATGCTTTTATGGAACAAGTGTAAAAGGCTAAAAAGGCATGGATACCACTTTACTAGTATAGTAGCATGAAAATTCCTGTAAAGGAATTACTTCTGCCTGTGAAGAAACTGTGAAATGTAATCAGAGTATTTCATACTGCATCATTATGATCTAAGAGATACCAGTTCTAGAAATTACAAGACCCTTCATCCTGTTCTGCTTTTGCTGTTAAAGGAGTAGCATCTCTGCTCATTAAAGGTTGATTGACTTAAGCACAAGTCATATTTCTTGGTCTGTCTGCTATCCCCCACCACTCCTGCTGGGCTACCAAATGTAGAGTTTGAGTGTAGAGAGATCTTCAGTTAACATCTGGCATAGCAGAGGACAGAGAACTTAAGAATTAATTAGAAACTAATCAAATTGTTTTATCTACAGAGCCACTCATGTCTGAAGAATATCCTTTGTGCTACNTATAATAATTATTATAATATATAGTTATTATTATTATTCTTATTATGCTGCAGGCTCAGTCAATGAGCATAGTAGTGCACAGGGGTCTCACACCAGTGGTAATGCCAATGAAGACTGGCTATTTCTTGAGTATAACAATACCTCCTAAAATAACAACAGCTTCTGACAGATGTTAACAGCCTCCAAATGATGACAAGTTCGCCACACCAAATGGATTTTATTTTGTCAGATATATACCAGTTTGTGCTAAATATGCTTTGGTGTGTTACTCTCTCCTTGATGTCATGTTATAATTAATTCAACTCTAACTTTTCTGTCCAGCACAACCCCTTCTAAAATCCAGGCAGCTCATGAAATAAAATGCAGCCAACCACCTCAGAAACACTTTTACCTTTGAGATGCCACTCTGTGATCTGTTGTCAGGTTTAGGGAAGAGACCACTGCAGCACCTACCCTCACAATTACAGATCTAAGTGAGTAACAGCTTTGCCATAGAAGTCTTCTTACATTTCTGCATCAGAAGAAAACTATCTGAGCCAAAAAGCTTTTTAGTGAAGCAAAGAGTGGAACAAAGACACTTGTAGAGGAGACAGCATCCTAATAGAGGTGACATTTTTGTTTTGGTTTGGCTTTTTTGTGTGGCGTTTTGTGGTTTTTTTAGAAAGAAGCTTAATTCTGCAAGCAGGTAAAAGTTAGTTGAAACTAGTGCCTCCTGGGCTTCTTTCTACTTCATTCTTCCACAGTTCATTCTTTTGTCTGACTGAAAAATTGTGATGAACAAGCCAGCTTGCTGAGTACCTAACTAGACAAATACTAACAAAGTATGCTGTTCCCAAATACTTAGATGGTTCTGAGCTTTGTCAATATTAAAAGCTTCTGATAATGTCATGACTTGCCTCCCATTCTGCATGCAGTGCTGTTCTATCACTGCTGGTAACTGTAAATGACTCTAAAATAGCACTTAACATTCTTAATTCTTCATAACACTAAGCTCTTAGTGCCATAAGAGATACTGCTGTGCTGAGGAGACACTATAAACATATGGCAGTGTTTGCATTATGTACATTTTGTCTTCCCTTAGATGCAGTTATTTTGTAATTTGGAGCTTTAGTGGAAGGATTTTTATCATGATCAGACATCTAAGCAGCAGCCCTCTGCTACAGCTGCAACATAAGTATTCAAGTTGGTTAAGCATCAAATTAAACTTTTGCTTTCCACTTAGCTGCCATTTTTTTCCTGCCTCTTAATTTTTATATTTAAATAAACAATTTAAGTATTTGCTTACTTGTAGGTGAAAAAAACCCCAATCCTATCCTTGTCCTGTTATGATAAACTAATTATTTGAAGGGCAGAAAACTGAGACCACCAAGAATTTATTTAGAAGAGGGGAATAAACTGGATGTTCTCCAGTTGGACAAAACTCAGGAGGGGAAAGAAGACCCCCTGGTAAGTAAAATGAATCTGAAGAGAGCAGCTGGGAGCCATCAGTGTGATACAGTGCTATACTGGTCAGGAACTGCAGAGAGGAATTCATGTAGTTGAAACAGAGCACAGCTCAGCTGATGTGGGGGCTCTGCTAGTCATTCCCATGCAGGAAGGATGAACTCCACCTGGAAAAACTGAAGAGGAGATCTGCAGGGATCTCCATCTCTGATACCAGGGGAGATGGACATCCTTGATGACAACAGGAGATCTTGATTTGCTTAGGCTAGGAGAGCAAGTGGAGTGAGAGTGGGGTGACTCCTGTCAACACAGAAGAGGAAAACAACATTTATGGAGAACAGTTATTTAATCTTAAAAGATGTAAGCACCAGAAAAATATGTGTACCACCTGGCACAGAGTAAATTCAAGTTGAAAACTGGAGGAAAGCTCCTAATGCTTGAAAGATTTGGGTTCTGCAACAACCTTCCAATGGGAACAAAAAGTAGAAAGCAAGCAGTTGAGCCATTACTGTTAAATATGGAGCTCAGTAAATAGAAACTTGCTGGGTCTGGAGATCTCTTCCCATTTTTCCTTCCTTCAAATTAACTGCCTGCTCAGGCATTATCTTTCAAGATATGTTTTCACTTCTTAATTGCTCTGATACCCTCTTTCTTGAACAACTGAACAGTTTCTCATCAAGTAACTTGATGGCTGCAAATGCTGTTCTGACAGAATTGCTTCACTTAAAATTAATTGTGCTTAGGTACATGCTGGCCCTTTACATTTTCTGTCTCCATTTCTTCTTGTTACTAGATCCTACACTTCTGATAGTGCCTTGTCTCTTTGTAGAAACTTTTAATTCTTTCAATTTAATTTTTATTTTTTAATTATTTTAATTTAATTCTTTTATTCACTTTTAAATTTAATAGTAAAAAGGTTTTTTATTAAAACAAAACAAACAACAACAAAACCCAAAACAACAGCAGAAAACCCAGACCAAACACACAAAAACAAAAAACCCCATCATGAACAAGAACAAAGACTACCAAAAAAACTCAAACACCTTCTACCTGTTTATTATGGTAAAAAAAAAAATAATTCCAGATTAACATCAGGTTTGAAGCCAGATGCTATTTGGGCTGTGTTCTTAAGCTGTTCTTCTATCCTTGAGATAGTGGATGAACCTGGTTTGTTTAATTGCTTCATTTTAATGCTGTTTCAAGAGAGTATTGAAAACTTACCATTTGAGTGTCAGTGGGAGATTCTGTCTGAGGGAGAAATTTTGGCTTTGATTTAAACAGCACCACTGAGCATTCTCATGAACTGGACCTCATTTGTAGCACTAAATCTCTTGCAGGTTTACAGGTACAAGTTTGGCCCATGTCAGCTGAAAAGCTTAACAGATTTATCACCACCACTCATGAGTGGGATTGGGCCAGGGAATTTCCCAGTAGGCATTTTGGTGGTAGCTATTCTGCATCCAAATTTTGCATAATAAAATGCAACCAAATGGACATGGGTAATTGAACCAGATGGCCTCCATTCCAGGGAATGGTCCTGGGCATTTGTAATTTATTATTGAGAGAGACTTTGTATAGTGGAGTAAAAGGAAACTGGAAAATGTAGAGTTTGCTTTACCTGTGCAGTGAAATGTGGGGAAATGTAACTTACCTTTGGTGTCCCATCATTACTGAAGCTGGTGTCTCAGCAAGACATCAAGGATGATGCTTTCCTTTCTCTCATGTTCCTTCCTCTTAATTTTTATATTTAAATAAACAATTTAAGTATTTGCTTACTTGTAGGTGAAAAAAACCCCAATCCTATCCTTGTCCTGTTATGATAAACTAATTATTTGAAGGGCAGAAAACTGAGACCACCAAGCCCATGTTGCAGCTGCTGTGCATGTGTGATAGCAGGGCATCTTTGTGTATCCTTATGTATGAGCTCATTCCAGTTGCTGTTTTAAAGATACCCATCTCTGTAGTACAGAAAACCTTTGGCAGTAAAATTGTAAATCCACCCATTGGGGTGTTAAGCACACAAATCCAATTAAATCCTTCAAACAGCTTTGAAAGCCTCTCCCAGAGGGTGCAGAAATGGTTATTTGTGATTCTCTTGAACTACCTTTTATGGCAGCTTGCTTAGAGAGGCTGTGACAAGTAGTCTTCTGGGGGTTTCATGCTGCAAATGGTAGGTTCTTTAAACAAGCAAATGAATAAACTTAAGACTTGGGTTTTCTCTTTTCACAGATCCTACACAAATGGGAGGTCTGAGTATGCTACTTCTAGCAGGGGAACATGCCCTGACTGCACAAGAGGTAAGGAACTCTCTTGTCTACCTTCCTTTAAGCCATCAGTTCAGAGAGCTCTGAAGAGGAGTATTTGACCACTGAGAAATGAAAATTAATATGACATCTTGAGTAAATTCAGGTGTGACTGAAGTGCAAGCCCAGTGATGAGTCTTGTATCCCAAATGTGGCCATAGAGGTTGGGCCCAGTTTCTATATCAGTTCAACAGTAACTGTGCTGCCTGAATATTTGATTAGTCCAGGTAAGTCTCTGCCCCATGAGACCCCAGGGAAAAGGGTTGAAACACAATTTTATTCCTTCTGGTAACAAGCAGGTGGTTTACAAGCTCTTTTGGGCAAGGATTTCATATGCCTGTGCAGTAGCTCACCAAGTGTGGCCTTAGCACTAATAGCAAAATAAATACCTAATAATTTCCCTCCAGTCAGTGAGATGGTGTATGCATTCTTAAGTGCTAGCAGGTAGTAAAAACCTGTTGCTATTTACTCTGTCTTTATGTCCACAAAGTTTGGAGTTCAGTTGCCATCACAATACTTTTGGTTTTATGAAGGAGTTTAGTAAATAATTGTATCATGAGTATTGCAGAGACCTCTGGTCTTTCTTTAGGCTGATTATTATTTATGATCTATTTTTTGGGGCCACCTTCGGAAATTGTCCAGAAGGTGGCTTGTACGTTGAGTAAAATAGGTAGTCACTGCCATAAACCTCTAGCTTAGAAAGCAGTGGTAGAAGTGAAGGACTTTTTTTCTTTTTTTTTCCTTTTTTTCCTTTTTTTCTTTTTTCTTTTTCTTTTTTTTTCTTTTTTCTTTTTTTTCTTTTTTCTTTTTTTTCTTTTTTCTTTTTTCTTTCTTTTTTCTTTTTTTTTTCTTTTTTCCTTTTTTCTTTTTTGAAAAGCAGTAATTAATTCCATATGTAAAGATAATGCAGATTGTGTTCTTTTTTTATTATGCCTTCGAGCTGGATTGCACCTGTACTGCCAAGACTGATCCAAGTCATCAATGCTTGCACACCAGTTTGAGCACAGGAAGTTTTTGTGTAGACACAGGCACTGGCTTTCTGTGATGCAGCATGAAAAAATAAGAAATACTAGGGTATGGTTGGCTGAGAAGTGAAATGAAATTTTATTGTCTGCTAAAATGAGAGCATCTTCTAGTTTTCAGATTTTGAACCTATTGGTTTGGAGTTTAAAATCTGTTTGCATCATGTTGTGCTTCCATGAGGGGGAAGGTGTGCTGTAGTTGTGGATACTCAGTGCCACGAAGAAGAGTCTTTGCTGTGACCTTGTGAGTCGAGGTTTCTTGATTTTATGTTAAAAGTGTCTCAAGTAATATGATTTCAGATGGCAGTGAAGGAATAAAATCTGTGAATTTAGACAAAAAGGATGGTGTGTAATTGTTTTTGTATAAGAATGTGGGTTTAATTGGAATTTCCTTTTTTTTTAAAAAAAAAGACACATTTCCCAAGTGTCTACATAAATGCTATTTTTTCTTACAAAAGCATGCAGTTTGGCTTGGGATGTAATACTTACTGTACATGTAAGCTATGCTTTGCTGTGCTCTTTTGTGTCTGCAATCTTCTTTTGAAACTTGGCCCTCCATATCAAAGAGGCAAGCTGTGTAATCTCCCCCAAAATATAGATAAAAAAAACTATCTTAAATACAGCCCGAACAACTGGAGTCGAGGGGTTTCTCTATTGGCTGTTGTTAGAATAATGCTGGGCCAGAAATTAGCCTGTACTTACTAATGAGATACTGTATTTTTGTTGTTGTGCATTATCTGAGAAGCAGATTAGTGTCAGAGCACTTTGCCAGGGAACAAAACTGCACATCTCTGCTTCTTTCAGAGGGTCCCCTATGTAAAATACACACTCCAGAACAATCTGAGTGCTTGGTATTCTCCAAGGGACCCAGATGGATGAAATTCACTCCTCCCAACTGTGTGTCAGCAGGAATTAAGTCTCCAGCTGGGTTTCTGTGCACTGGGAAACTTCCTCAGTTTCTTTGCATGGCAGTCCTGGTGGGTCCTCCATTTTCTTTTGTTTTGAGTTAGTGTTTCAATGATGATTATTTCTTAAGCTTTTGTTTCCCCAAATACACTAAAGATCCTAAATGTATTTAATCTTGGATAACTGAACAGCATTTCTGGATCCCCATCCTGGGCCGAGAAGACAGAAGATGTTCATTTTTGTGGGACAGCCTGTCATTGGATTTCCATGCTTATGCTTGAAAAATTCAAACAAACAAACCTAAAACCAAACAGCTTTGTGCTCAAACCAGTGTTTGGAAGGTTAGGAGAACATGGTTAGGAGGTGGTATGACAGGCTCAGCAAGAGGCTCAAGAATTCAGTGTAGAATTGGCAAGCTGCTTTTCCTCTTCAGTGGAGGGGGTTTAGTTGTGTTGTGTTGAGTTGGCATTGATGTGGGGGAGAACTGATGTGGTGTGCTAAGGGGACTCCTGAGGTTTTGTCAGTGAAGTGGTTCAGAAGTTGCTTAACTCTGGAAGACATAGGTGTTTCTTATATGCATTTAAATAAATAACTACAAAATGTATCTAAACCCTGGACTTCTGTTTTGTTTTTTTTTAAAGGACATATAGAGTAATTTTTAAAAGGATGATCTAAATGATGCCATGAGCATTGGACTGTCTGTGTGTACATGTAAGATGCATAGATATGATTCTCAAAGTGGAGGGCTCTCAGGCTGGCAGAAGATCACCTGTCAGCCTGCAGTTGGACTGCCTGTGCATATGTATGATTATGAAAATTTGGGTGGCCTTGTAATCCTAGGTCTTAAATACTATTTTCATCTTAAAAATTCTTAATGGGAAGGAGTGCAGCACCAGCATAGTATGCATAGAGCTTGGGAGAAGATGAGGGAAATTATACTGTGGAGGTCTGTTAATTCCATGTCACTGTATTCAGCACCCAGTGATTTTTCTGTCAAGTGCATGTTAAATGGATATATAGGGACTTCTCAAGGCAGGTGTTTAACCTTCAGGTTGTCAGAAGCCCAGATAACAAAGTGATCTGCCAGCTGGAGGATAAGAGGAGCCAATGGTGATAGGTAGTAAAGTGCCTTGCAGCCTCAGTTGCCATCTCTGTGCATCACTGCTTATGGTCCTGTTTTGGAGATTTTTTAAAATAGACTTTAAGAACTTTTCTTCTGCTAATAGAATTCAGTGTCAATATATGATGGATTTCCAAGCAGCAGCTTGAGTTACTAAGCAGATAGGCCAGAGAAACTACAGACCTTACCAGCAGTAAACAAAGAACTTGGATATGCTGACAGTTCCACCTGGGTTTTAGGTCCTTTCACCAGTTCACAGAATCACAGAATGTGAGGGGTTGGAAGGGAGGTGGAAGATCATCTAGTGCAACCCCCCTGCCAGAGCAGGGGCACCTAGACCAAGTCACCCAGGAACAGATCCAGGCGGGTCTGGAATGTCTCCAGAGCAGGAGATTCCACAACCTCCCTCTGGCACCCTCGCTGGGAACAAGTTTTTCCTTGTGTTTCCCCTCAACCTCTTGTGCTCCAACTGACTCCCATTGCCTCTTGTCCTGTCACTGGATGGCACTGAGCAGAGTCTGGCTCCATCCTCTGTACACTGCCCTTCACAACTTGACAGACACTGCTGAGCTCCCCCCTCAGTCTCCTCCAGGCTAAAGAGCCCCAGCTCTCTCAGCCTCTCCTCAGCAGGGAGATCTCCACTCCCTTCAGCATCTTGGTGCCCTGTGCTGGACTCTCCAGTAAATCTCTGTCTTTCCTGAACTGGGGTGCCCAGAACTGGACACAGTACTGGAGGTGGGGTCTCACCAGTGCAGAGTAGAGGGGGAGGAGAACCTTCCTTGCCCTGCTGGCCACACTTCTCCTAATGCATCCCAGGATCCATTGGCCTAATTGGCCGCAAGGGCGCATTTTTGGCTCATGGTCATCCCCCTGTCCACCAGGACCCCCAGGGCTCTTTCTCCAGAGCTGTTCTCTAATACATCAGCCCCCAGCCTGTACTGATCCATGGGGTTTATTCCCCAGATGCAGCACCTTACACGTGATGGTTGTGTATATTAAGGGCATCTTTTGTTGAACATCCGAGCACAAACGCCAGTGGGGCCTGCTCCAGGTTGTGCTGGTCCTCACCAGCAGCTGTGTGAGCAGAAGGCCTGGAGCTGGGTGAGGCTCTCCTTGCCTGCCTGCTCGTCTCTCTTATTGCCCGGCAGGCCCTTTGCTTACCTTACAGCAGCACCTAGTGGCCTGTCTGTAGGTTACTGCCCCAAAGTCCCAGAATTTGTAGCCTAGTCCAAAACCTGGTGGTTCTTTCTACCATTTCCCCTCCCTTGCTGCTGCTCAGCCTCACATCAGTCAGTGCAGGGTGTAAATCAGAAGTGGGGGGAAAAAAAAGTCTCTCATGTGCAGCTGAAGTTGGGAGGAGGAAAGAGGAAAAGAGATGTTGTGGATGTTTTATGATGTTTGGAAATGAGATGTACATAGTGGCACTGTGTGTGCATTTGTCCCTGCAGGTAATTCTTTTAATGCTTTGATCCTTCTCTGGAGACACTCCAGACCTGCCTGGATCTGTTCCTGGGTGACTTGGTCTAGGTGCCCCTGCTCTGGCAGGGGGGTTGGACTAGATGATCTTCCCCCTCCCTTCCAACCCCTCACACCCTGTGATTCTGTGATCAGGTTTGGTTTGGCAGAGGTTAGAAGTCCTGGAGTAGAAGCAGCAAGCTCAAAGCAGTGCTTCAGTCAAGCAAAGGCAACAGCATTAACTTTTTTAAGGTAACAGAAATGGATAGGAAAAGTGTACTTATTCTAATGACATCACCTCTTGAGTTAACTGAGCACCATCAGTCTGTCTTACACAAAGCTGTAGGAAACTGGACTTCACACCTTCTGTGGCTTGTGGTTCCTGTATTGCAAGGTGAGCAAGCTGTGCCTGACCCTCAGCATCTGACCCCAGAGGCAGTGAGAAGCTTGTCCTCCCTTTCTGTGCCCCCCTCGGCAGCAGGTGCCTTAAAGCCCTGCTGTTGCCTGGGCTCAGCCCCTCTTGGGAGGACTTCTCTACTCCATCCCAGTGCTCCTGGGCTGGCACAGTTGAGTGGCTCCTGGAGCTGGTGTGTGTGCTGTGCCAGCTGGGGCACGTGCTGACACGTTGGTGTGGAGGTGCTCCTAGATGGAAGAAGCTGTGAAGTCTCTTGTGGCAGAAAGGTGGACAGAGGCTCAGACCTTCAGAGACAGGTCACTCAGCAACAGCAAAATTGGTATGCCACTGCTGAGGCACAGGCAGGTCATCTAGAAACATGAGAAAAGCAATAATAAGCATTACTTTGGTGGAAACAGTAACACATACCATGAAAAAAAAATACACATTAAAAGTAAATTCTTTGTAAGCCTTTGGGTGGGTATATTCCCATAGTACACTGACAAAACATCCCACTCAGTGTTTAATAAATAAGATGGAAATAGAGATCATACATAGGAGGCAGTGTTACTGCTTGGGTACTGAGAAGAAACAAGTTAGACTGAGTACATAAGCAAATTATTGTGTGGTATAATTCCCCTTGGCCTGCAGGTTGTGACACTTGGTTTTTAAGTGTTTTCCAGGGAGTATTGGTAGCAGGCTCCTAAAACAAAATGCTGCTGGAGAACAAAATTCTCCTTCCTTTCCTCTGTCTCCTGTAAGCCATGTTACATAACTGATTTTATACTAGCAGGGCCTTGTGTTTCTATGGGTTACATAAGTAAAATCTTTCGCCTTCAAATGTGACATTTAATGGATGTATCCTATTTGTTGTCATTTCTTTAGGGAATGTTCATCAACACATTTTTGGCTAATAAGAACAGTACAGCTGGGAGATGTCTTAATTCAAATGAGGTTATTGTTTTTGAACAAACATCTGTATTTTTATTTCAGAAGTTGTGATTATTGGACAGCATCTTCTAAGCACCCATAAATCCATGTTCAGGTTCATTATTTGAGCAGTTTTAGGTTTTGATATCCTTAACTACTTACACTGATAGGTGATGGGGGATTATTTTTCTAGTGTTTCTGTCACTTAGCAACTCTTAGTGTCCTCAAAAACAATATATTTTTTTCAGCTTCTAAGTAATTTTCTCACTCAAAATGGTAGCACAAATTACAGATACAGTGTTGGTAACATCACCAATACAAGGTAGTCATGTGTAGCCCTGTATCATCACTTTAGTATTATGTTGCATAAAGCTATAATATATCATAAATATATATTTATATATTATAAATATATAATATATATAAATTTAAATATATTAAAAATATCTTGTATTTTTGGTGGTCTTTTCTTCTTAGGTGATTTGCAAATGATTTAAAATAGGTGCTGAACATGAAACACAGGTCATCTGTGAAACATGAGATGCCTCATCTTCTCTTAAACACTGCTTCTTGGTATTTGGTTTTGCTCAATGTTGTTCTTAGCTTGAAAGTAGCACCATTGAGATCTTAATCTGCATGCTTCTCCTTTCAGGTTTCCTCAAATACTTTTCAATCAGATGCAAGTAATGCAACAGAAGCCTGTCAGANTAGCAGGGCCTTGTGTTTCTATGGGTTACATAAGTAAAATCTTTCGCCTTCAAATGTGACATTTAATGGATGTATCCTATTTGTTGTCATTTCTTTAGGGAATGTTCATCAACACATTTTTGGCTAATAAGAACAGTACAGCTGGGAGATGTCTTAATTCAAATGAGGTTATTGTTTTTGAACAAACATCTGTATTTTTATTTCAGAAGTTGTGATTATTGGACAGCATCTTCTAAGCACCCATAAATCCATGTTCAGGTTCATTATTTGAGCAGTTTTAGGTTTTGATATCCTTAACTACTTACACTGATAGGTGATGGGGGATTATTTTTCTAGTGTTTCTGTCACTTAGCAACTCTTAGTGTCCTCAAAAACAATATATTTTTTTCAGCTTCTAAGTAATTTTCTCACTCAAAATGGTAGCACAAATTACAGATACAGTGTTGGTAACATCACCAATACAAGGTAGTCATGTGTAGCCCTGTATCATCACTTTAGTATTATGTTGCATAAAGCTATAATATATCATAAATATATATTTATATATTATAAATATATAATATATATAAATTTAAATATATTAAAAATATCTTGTATTTTTGGTGGTCTTTTCTTCTTAGGTGATTTGCAAATGATTTAAAATAGGTGCTGAACATGAAACACAGGTCATCTGTGAAACATGAGATGCCTCATCTTCTCTTAAACACTGCTTCTTGGTATTTGGTTTTGCTCAATGTTGTTCTTAGCTTGAAAGTAGCACCATTGAGATCTTAATCTGCATGCTTCTCCTTTCAGGTTTCCTCAAATACTTTTCAATCAGATGCAAGTAATGCAACAGAAGCCTGTCAGAAGTCATCATTGTTTCAGTTTGCAGAGGTGAGTTTCTTTAAAGAGGGTTGTCTTCCCTGTTGTTTCCATTTCAGAAGCATCCAACACTCTAAAAAATCAAAATTTTTAAAATTCATGTTTTTATTTGTCCCTTCTTTTTTGCCTTATGATACTGGGTGATGTATCAGGTAGGTGAGATTTGAAATGTGTTTAGGAACATGTTAGAGAGCCCAGTGCAATATTGGAGCCGTGGTTTCATCAGTACTTTATGTTATTTATTCATCATAGTTTTAAACTAGAGTGCTACTAATTAAAGTTTTAGTGTGTGTTTAGGTATTATGTTAAATCTTTATGTATTGTAGGTGCTCTAGTTGATTCCATCAGAAATAACTGTAGTGCTGGAATTTCCAACATGGCCCTGTGTAACCATGCTTTAATTTTTGGAATGTACAATATTTTTGTCAGCATGTTTCCAGTTATTGCTAGAAGTGCAACTGTGGTGTTTAATTGTTTTGTCCAAGTTATAATGGATTTCACTGACATGACCAGAATGAGGTTGTAAGGAATCCTGGTCCTTTGCAACCTTCATACGACTTCAGACCTAAACATCATCACTTCTGGAGCAGACACACTGCAGTTCCAGCAGACAGAAAATGATTCTTTTTTTCTTTTGTTTGGGTTTTGTTTATCATCAACCCACAAGACTTTGAGTTCCAACTTAAGGATCAATGCTTTAATTTATTCCTAATACATTTGAAAATCTTTATTTCTGATGAAAGCTAATGGCCAGAGGGAAGTATGTCACCTGTAATTAGGCTCTTAAGTAGCCTGCTGGCTTTTCCTGTTAGGAAGAGGAAATGTCTGGTTGGCCAGCAATGAAAGCAATACTTACAAGCTGCTTAAAATCAGTTAGTTCAAATATCATTGATGATACTTCAGTGGCAATGATTTGACATCCAGCTTCTAATATTTCTAAGATGTCTTTGTATGCTGACACTGTCAGTTGAGCAGTATCATACTTTGATTAGTCCCTCTTGATAACAGTCTTGTTTCTTGAATTTCACTGTTCAGACTTGTAAAGAGTAAGACGAACACAAGCTGAATCAGTTGTTTCAGTTCATTTTACAGTGCACAAGCAGGGAAGTGCCAGTTGTGGCAGCAGGCAGGATTGTGTTCTGTGCTGCAAGATATGCTCTTGCTAAGGGCTTGTGACCACTGGCTTTCCCTGAAGAAGAACTTCAGTGGGTGCCAGGAACCAAGCTCATCTGCACAGCTAAAACATGCAGTTCAGAAGTAGCTCAGTGATGCTTAGTAATTAGAAATGCATATTAACTAGTCTTCCTTTTCAAGGCTGTTAAAAAGCCTGTAGTGAGGCTGTATCTAACCAGCTCATGGTAGGTATGTATGTTAATGGCAAAATAATTGGTACTTGTACCAAGGTCTAACATTGGTCAGAGGTGTCATTTGAAACAGAAAAGAATTACACAAGTTAACCAGCATAAAATGCAGTAGTTAGTGTCTGGAATAGATGTGGTATCTCAGAGTACCTGCACAAATTGTGTCCCTGTCCACAGAACTCCTGTGCTAAGTAGCAATTTGTGCTCTATCAGCACCACCGTTCTGCAGGCTCAGGTCTTTCACCCAACTGTGAAATAATACAATGCAGTGGTGGTTTTTTTTGGTTGCTAACCTTATTTTAACATTTCAGTTGGCAAATACAAGCCCTTCAGCAAAAGTCTCAGCCTGTTCTGTTGATCCTAGGAAATCTTTTCCTTGTTGAAAAATAATTCAGGATCACAGTTTCACAGATCACCCATTTATACACCTTCCTGGAAGGCAGATACTATTCTTTATATGGCTGTGCTGGGGCTTGTTTGCATGCCCTTAGGTGCCAGGAGTCTTTGTGTATAATGGAACATAAATTGAGTATGTTGAAGATTGCTATTGAAACTGAAGAGTCAGGTAATGCAAACCTAATTGTTTTCCTGACAGATCTCTTCAAGCACATCACAGCCTGGAGTCCCAGGAGCTGTAAAACACACGGAGGAGTCTGCATTGTTTCAGTTTGCTGAGGTACAGTGGCTAAAACATGGTGGGGAGAGGATGGGAGGAAGCAAGGAATGGTTGAGCACTGTCTTAGCTGGAATTCCCATCAATAACTGTTTATCTTCTTGCCAGCATTGTGGCAGGAAAATTGTGGGGGAATAAGCAGTAATTGGAGAAGATGTTGCCCAGTTTTACCAGCTGTAGCATACACAAATGATACCAGGCTTGCAAATGGGCCCTGGCCTTCCATACCAAAGGACCACTGCTGATAAATTAACCACATGGCCTTTTAATGTACATCTAGGAAAAGAACAAATAAAACATCCTGAGCTGAGGCTCTGTGCTGCCTATGGAAGAGGCTGCAGCAGGGCAAAATGGCAGCTGCTGCAGAGGCGGGAATCCTTTGAAAAATTCTCTTTCAGGTCATGGGAAGCTTATCCCAACAGCTCCAAGGATGTGTAAGGCATCATTAGGGTGACTTACAATGCCTGTAAATTGTCCATGACTACATAAGCTATTCTTCCATGTATGAAAGATTTGGAGTTCTGAAAGACTGCTTTTAAGAATTTATTCTCCCATGTGTTTAATGTCCCTTTTGACTTTCCACACATATACTCCTCTTGTCCATTTGGGGGAGTCTGGTACTGCTTGCAGAATCATGTTTGTGAAGGATATTGCAGGTGTGTCTGGAAAGGTCTGTGATTGGAGTTTGGTGCCATCCTGGAGGATCATGAAGGGATTGAAAGACACCCAGTTTGTCATTCTGTATGCTTACAGAGGCTCGGCTAGATAAAAACATGCTGCTTTCTACTCAATGCTAGGTTAATTGTGTGCTCTGTGGTTTTAGCTTGGCCAGGGTGGGCCTTGATGTATTTCTTAGGAGGTGCAATTAAGAAAAAGCAATTTACTGATTCAGGTGTCATAAAATAGTTGACTACAAATGCTGCTAGAAAATATACAATAGAGTGAATGTCTCTAACCATGAGGATATTTTCATATGGGCCACCTTTTTTCAGAGTTACATGTTAATTCAAGAAGTTCTTTTGAGATCATTGGTGGGATTGGGCAGGATGAAGCAGGATGCTTTAGAACAGCATTTTCAAATTGTCTTTTAAAAACCTGACTTTAGCCATATTTTCAAAGTGTCACAAACTAAAATCATTTCCTCTCCTAATTGAAAAAAACCAACAAAATGACAAACGTGCAAATTGCCATGACAGTGCATTGAGTTGCATTCCACAAGGCTGAACCAGCTTGTTTGGCAGATTGGAGTGTATTTGTGAATCATCAAATGTTAGGTAGAAGAGGTGCTTAGAAAGTTAATTAAAAAACTGGTAAGAACAGTCTTTTGAAGTCAGAATTAATCTCTTTTTCTTGTAAAAATATTCCAACGTGTCTGCAGCCTAGAGAGGGTTTTGCTTTCTTGGTAGTTTTTTTAGTATCTGGAAATAAGGGCTAGATGTGGTAAAGAAAAACAACCCAACAACAGAACAAACCACAACAATAACACACACCAAAAGAACCCCCCAAAAACCCCAAAACCTCACCCAAACCACCCTTTGTTGGCTCTGGCTACGAGCTGCTGAGTTACACTGTTGGGAGTCTAATGGCAGTGACTAACCATGTTTTATCTATAGCTACAGAGAAATGACAATTGAAGATTGCAGCCTAATTGCATTTAGGTGGTTCCAGGGGAAAGTATGAAGCATGCTACAGAACCTCTTCGAGCTTTCTCCCTTCCCCCTGCTATTAAATCAGCTTGTGCTCTTTCAAATAGAAAGGCTTTTCATTTGCACAGGGTGTCTTTGTCAAGTTTGGCAAACATCCCATTCCTTACTGTGCCACTTCTTGCTGGCTCCTGTCTGGATGGATGTATTGCTGCATTTAGGCAGCTAAATTATGGGCAGCAATTTGCAGTAGGCTGCTGTCAGTAACATACAGCACTACAAAAGAAAAAAGAGAGGGAAAGAAAGTGGTTATTTAGCCAGTAGCCAAGCAGACCTGTGAAGAAATGCAAAGTGTGGTGTGGTTGGATGTGCCTGGAGACTTTTGGCAGCTGTCCCAGCTCAGATTTGGGTCTTGCTGAGTATTCTTCATATGTTCCTTTTCTCTTTGCCACCTTTGCAGCAGGGTGAGTAAGAGTGCCTCTTTATGAAGACAGCAATCCTATTGAGGAGATTTGTCACTTAAAATGGACACCTTTAGCCCAGAAGTACAAGTCCCATGTCACTCAGAAACAGCTTGTTCTGTGTAGACATAGCATGGGATTCTTTTCTTCCTGACAGCTCAGTTAGCCTTTCAGCTGGTTGGCTGGCCCAAGTGCTCTAATCATCAATTAAAAGCTGTTGAGGATCTGGCTAATGAGGCCTGCCCAGTGACTTTCCACAACAGCTGATGAAAACCCTGGGAGTGAGACAGCAGTGGGTGCCCAGGCAAGCCCCTGGAAGCTCTTTGAAGGTGATGTGACATCCTCATAAGAGGGTTTTGAAAACTGGAGTGTGTTGCCAAGCTACGCTCTTGGCTTTCTCATCCTGCTCTAATCTTGCAGTACAGGGTCCTACTTTGTCTTTCACAGAATCACAGATACTAGGGGCTGGAAGGGAGCTAGAAGATCATCTAGTCCAACCCCCCTGCCTGAGCAGGATCACCTAGACTAAGTCACCCAGGAACAGATCCAGGCGGGTCTTAAGTGTCTCCAGAGATGTACCTTTGTGGAAAGCCATTCTACAGGCTGAGCAGTGAGCTGTGTTCCTTAGCATGCTGCCTGCTTGCAAGCTGGCTGCTCACATGGGCTACTTGCTGTCATCCTCCTTGCCATGTGAGGGAAGCTGAGCAGATGGGACCCCTTGCTCTCTTGGTCCTACTGGATGTGTGTTGGACAAACTCAGGCAGATGGTGGTGGCTGCTTTGTTGGGAAGAAACCAGAGTATCTCTTAGATTTACTTAGCTCAGTTCTCATCTGTTAGAGAATCAGAGAATGTATGGGGTAGGAAGGGACCTCTAGAGCTCGAGTCTAGCCCCCCCCAAAAGTAGGATGACCCAGGATGTGTCACACAGGGACATATCCAGATGGCTTTTTAAAGACTCTAGAGAAGTTATTAAACAAAGAAAGTTCTACTTCTGGGGAGTAGAAACAGTAAAATTGCTAGTGTAGCTGTCTTAAAAACAAACTGAAGTCCAAACTCCCAAACTCTTTTCTTTCAGCTGCTTTTCTGAAGTTATTTTTTTAATAGGTGATGTAATCAATGGCATGTGCAGCATGCAGCAAGGTAGATTTTTTTTTGTTAGTTTAGCAGGTTAGTTACTTAAGAAAATGTGTGCCTGAGGATGGTCTTTGTCCCTGTTGCATGCTCACATGGTGGCACTGAGTGACCTTGCTGTTCATTCCTCTGCTGAACACAACGTTTGAGTCCAAGGCTTTTGGTCCCAGTGCCTTGGAATTGGGAGTGTGACAGTGAGGTAGTTATGTTCTCTTCTAGTCTTCCTTAGGTAAAGCTCTGATCTTCCCAGGTACAGCCTTTATGTGAAATAAAGGATATTTGCTGTTATAGTGAAATTATTAAATACCTGTGTTGGAAGGAAATACCTATTGTAGGAAGTAAAGGAAAAAGTGATGCAGAAGCACCTATATTTGTGTCAGAATTAAATTCATTACTCCTTCCTCACATGGTGCATCAGGAGACAAGACATGCCTGCATGCTCTCAGGTTAGAAACTTCAGTGGCTGAGTACTTTTTTTTTTGGACCTTTTCTGCCATTCATACTGTACTGAAAAAAAAACAAAGCAAAGGATTAATTGCTGAGAATCTATTACAGTAGAAGGATAAAAAGTTGAGGCCCTTCAAATAATCTAGCTCAAAAGAGAGACATTAACTCCAGGACAAATGCTAAGCTGGTATTTTTGGCATCTGAAATCTCAATAGTCATAACCATAATTTTTATAACAAGACAGATGCAGGAGCCCAGAAACAAGGCAGAGGCAAGGCCACAGAAACAGTTGTGGCCTTGCCCTTAATCTTAGGACTTTTCCAGGCTTCAAGGTCAAACTACCATGTCATGCCATGGCAAAAACTGATCCAGTATGAGAAATGATGAATGCTTGTGTTGGTGAACTCACAATGCTGCACTTGGAAGCAGGTCAGAAAAACATTGCCTGCAAAAGCAGTTGCTTAAAGTATGGTGGTAGTAATTTATCAGTGCATCTATTTAGACAACTAGATTTGCTCTCCAGATGTAAGGTCTTCTTTCTTTTTTATAACTAAATAAAGTGAAAAAGCAGTGCCTGTGAGGAGAAATGGTCTTCCTCTGTGCCCAGCCTTTTCAAGATAATTTTATTTAACCTTGATCACCACAGTTCCTGTTTTTAAGCAACAGGTATGTCTTGTGTGTTTTATATGACTAAGTGAACAACAGCATGGTAGAATATTAGCTAGAAGTAGAAGAGAATCTGTAAGTCTAATCAAAGACGTAAAATCTGTATTTGCTTCTGTCCCACTAACTTCTAAATGCCTGGTAAGTCTTTCCTGGATGAAATTGCCTATCTCAAGTAGGGTCTTCTGCAAGAAAGACCTAAAAGGAACTGTTTTAACTGACTTTTTTTTAACATTCTTTTTCTCCCTTCCTTTCTGTCTTTCCTTTGTGCCACTAAAATATTTTCTCCTCTTTTCATTTAAAACCTAGATCTCATCAAATACTTCCCAGTTGTCAAGTCCTGAGGCAGTAAAGCTCTGTGGGAAGTCAGCACTCTTCCAGCTGGCAGAGGTAAAGTTATACCCATTAATGTCACAACGGGAAAATGTGTATATTTTTTCCCCTAAAACAATATGAATTGTGTAAGCAGTATATTAGGCTCTGTAATTGACAACTGTCAGCAGTAATCAAGTGTGAGGTTAGATTTCCCAAAAGTCCTGGTGATTCTCTGAGAGAATAAATATACTTTTCTAAATATATAATTAAACATACCCTTGTAGAGGTCTCCTCTGATACAGATTAATCACTCAAAAGCCTTTGGGGACTTGGTGTGCAAATGCTATTCTTGGTGGTTGAAAGATGAAGAGAGATGCTGTTTTCTAGGTAAATAAGGGGGATTGTTAGCACCTTACTTGTGCACCACTTTGCCTGGGTGAGGTTTATTTTGGTAGTTTGGGAGGGTTTTTTGTGTGTTTGTGTTTTCTTTTGGTTATTTTTTGTGTGGTTTTTTTGTGTGTGTGTGTTTTTTGTTTGTCGGTTTGGGGTTTTTTTGTTGTTGGTTATGTTTTTATTTGGTTTGGGTTTGGTTTTTTTGTTGTTTGGTTGGGGTTTTTTTTTTCAAAATCATGTCCTATTTCATCTAGAAAAATAGTTTTCTGGATCCTGTCTAGTAGCATCCAGACAGATACACTTGAGGATAAAGTAATAAAGAGTTAATCCCTCTCAGGGGATAAACAAACAAACACAAAAAAACCCAGAAAAAAGGAAGGGCAGGTTCTTGGTCCACAGGAGCACAACGATTGTGCTGCAGTTGGCAAAGTGAAGCTAAGTCTGGCACTGTGGCATTGACATTCTCTCAAGCCTTATATAATATAATACATATATATACATATATATAATATATACAAAATAAATGTTAAAGTCTCTTATTCAAGCTGAGAAAAACATGGCAGGTTTGCTGAGCACATCCTCCTTGACACTGCCTCTTGTAGGACATCAGTGCTAGTGATTTGGTTTTGGAGATCTCTGTAGTGTTGGCTTGGAACTGGATAAATAAAATGGGAAGATTCAACCTAAGTTTTCAGACAGCAGTTCAGGAGCATCCCAGATAAACTGTGTTCATTATCACCTCAGGGGTGTCTTAGGTTTGCAAGTTCACTTGGCAGGCATCTGTGCCATGCTGCTGGAACTCCACCCACCAGATGCTGTGCACTGGTGGGGAGCAGACTGGTGTTGCCAGTTGATTTCTGCAAAATGGACTTTGTGAACCATGTTGGTCGACAACAATAAAAACTTGAGTTTGGGGGGATAGGGGGAGGTAAAAGGGTTGGTTCCTCAGTCTCTAGAACTCCACCTCTTTCTGTGAAGCAAGTGTAAGAAATCTGCAAGCCTGATCAGAGATTATGGGATATGTCCTTAAAATAGAATATTTTCATATTAATGGTCAATCCTGAGACTGATGCTTTTAATCTGTTTAGGAAAAGATAATTTCTTTGCACGTAGCTCAAAACTGATACGAAACAAAGTATTGCAGAGAATCACAGCCTGACAGAGGGAAAACACCATCAAATAATCAGCTACCTGCTTGCCAGGCAGCCTCTTCATACTCAGAGGAGTATTAAAGGTTACCAAGGTCTTCAGGGCTCCTACTTCAGTTTTAATAGCATCTCTTTTATATGAGTCCTATAGGATACCAGCAGGCAGTGCCACAGCCTGGCAGGAGTAACCTTCTTTAATCTATGACAATGACATGATTTTGCAATCAAGTGTCCAACTAAGTTTTCAAAAACCCCACCAGCTGGGTTTCATGCTGGTTTAGATTGGTAGGTAGCCACTGGAGTCTGTTCATGTGACAGAAATCACATCATTCAGTTCATCTTATTCCTCAAAGGGAGTCCTGACAAGATCTCCAAATCTGCCAATACCTTCTAGTGTTTTATTTGTAACAGCATGCACAGGTCTGCACTTCTTTTTCAGTAAATAATCTTAGGAATGAATTTTGGGGAGAGGGAGGAAGCAATCAATTCAAAAGCTCTTTGTGAAAAGAATTGTGGTGGCAAAAGCATCTTGGTTTGTTGGGTTTTTTTCCTCATCTGTTTTTTTTCTTCAGATTTCTTCAAGTACATCCCATTCAGGTCCTTCTGATTTAACGAAGCAGTGTGGAACATCAGCCTTATTTCAGCTGGCAGAGGTAATATTAAAACACTGGTGACTAATTACGACAGGTACAATGGGGCAGAGAAGCTAATGATGCTGATTGCCAAAGTCTGGGAAGCAGAACTGTGCTACAGTTGTAATGACACTGCTGCTCATAGCATTATGGCTTGGGTTCCACAAGTTAAGCTTTCCCCAGACTAGACATCAATGTAGAGGTTTCTAAGAGTCTGTGCTGCAGCTGAGAAGTGCCAGTCCCTGGTGGCAAAGAGACTTTCCAGTCACCATTGAAATGTCTTCAATCCTTTGTTTTAGAGTGTGGGATTTTGACTATTTTGTTTGACCTAGGGTACAAGGAGTTGAGAGAGAGAGCTCAGCTAGTCTGTTACTTAGATTAGGGCTTTACCATTATACAAATTCCTGGTAAAGGTCAGTTGCTTTAATTTAATTTTGCTTTTCATGCTTACTGTTTGTCCTTTGTTTGTTAATTTTTCTCTTTTTTTTTTTTTTTTAAGCTTTCCCAATCTTAAAGAGTGTGAATGGCAAGTTTATTCAGAGCTCACAAAACAGGTCACTTTTTTGTAGCCACACCAGTAACCCCCTGTATTGTTGGCTAATGCAGCAGAAGCAAAGGTATCAAGAAGAAAAAAAACCAAACCGTTGGCAAGGAAGATGTGTGTTGAATTGTTAGCAAGGAAAAAAATGCCTTGCTGATTTGAGAAATCAGCCTAAAGAAAATGCAGTGATCTGGAGGGTGCATCCACATTGACTCCATGGACTGAGCTGTGAGATAGGGAAGCTCCAGATGTTTTGTTCATAGAAGGCCTTTTCTGTCTGGTTTTGCCCCAGGTGACTGTTCACAGTGGGAATTCAGGTGGTAAGAAGAAAGCAGGTCTTGGTGTTGTGAGGGACTGTCAGCAGAGCTTCCTGGTGATCCAAAACCAAGAGCATCTCCCAAGTCAGTGCTGCAGGAGAATGGTAGCTTGAGGACCTTTTTACAGCTCTGTTATTTTAATATTGCTGTTCCTCAAACATGAGGGGTTTAGTTGCTGTTAATGTTCTGCAGTAGAAAACCATGGCAACCACTGCTGCTTTGCAGGTCTTTGCAAAAGAAGTCTGTGACATGAGAAGAAAGATTTGGAAGATTTTTTTTACTACCTTCTAAATTATTTTGTACGTTCGAGTAAAGGAAAATAAACTCAAGTACTGAGATTTCCATTCACTTTTCCCTCTCACCCCCTTCTGCAGGGCCATTTGGAAAATGGATGGAAGAATTGTATATAGGGGCACTGGGGAGTTGAAGGGTGTATGGGTGTGAGACTTCTAAGTAACTTGTTTGTGGCAGCAGTGGGAGATCCTACATGGTTCCAGTGTGTTTAGGGTATTCTGAAAAGCATTCTAGTGCTGAGTTTTCAGGCTCTGTAAAAGGCACTTAAAAGATCATGGAAACACCACTGAGATCAGTTGGAGTTATTTTATATTAGAGCAGTAGAACCCACCAGCCTTGTTCTGCCATTCAGCCATCACCATGTCACATTGGTTTCACTCAGGTTTCAGAGTGTTTTCCAGTTCTGTCCTTTAACACAGTTTGCTTTCCTGACCTCAGATGCCAAAGAGATTCCCCGTGTAATGCTCCTGTTAATATAGGTAAGTAACATTAATAGTTGATGTTTGTTTCATGGGGCTGTTTTTAAACTCATTTTAGATGTGCCTTGCTTCAGAAGGTGTAAAAGTCAAAGAACCTGGCAAAACAAAAGCAGAAGCACCAGATGATGTGAGAGGGGATGTTCCAGAAGATACAGACATACAAGAACTGGAAAAAACAACAGTGAAAGACTTCTGTAAAGGACAAGTAGAACAATCAGAAATAGAGAAAGTCCAAAACCAGGACGAGACAAAAGCTGAGGAAGCAGAAACTGCAAAATGCAGAGATTTTGCTAATCTTGCAATGGAAAACAGTCCTTTTGAGAGAAACAGCATAAAGGATCACATGTGCTGTTCTCCAGAGCTTTCAATGGCTGACATGAACGTCTTTGGGCTAAAGCCAGAAAAGATCAAGAAGAAAAAGAAAAAAAACAAGTTGGAGAGACACCCAAATGAAAAATCCACCCCCAAGAAAACTTGCAAAAAGAGGCAGTCGTCGGAGTCGGACATCGAGAGCGTGATGTACACCATTGAGGCTGTGGCCAAGGGGGACTGGGGGGTGGAGAGACTCGGGGAGACTCCCCGCAAGAAGCCCCGGCCCAGCTCGGGCGCGAAGGGGAACGTGCTGGAGACCAAATCACCAAAGAAAAAAGTGAAATCGAAAGAGAAGAAGACGCCGAAAGAGAAACCCACCGACACCACCAAAGAATCTAAGCCCCCCAATTTCCTTAGCCTTGCAGCCGGCAAGGAGGCGCCCTGTGAGGCTTCTGAGAGCATGAAAGTGGAACCGCTGACCCCGCCGGAGGAGGGGGTACCCCAGAGCTTACCAGGACAGGTCAAAACTGAGGACAGTGACTGTGTGAAAAAGATAGAAACCTGCGGCTCCAGGAAATCGGAGAGGTCTTGCAAAGGTGCTCTTTATAAAACTCTGGTGTCAGAGGGCATGCTCACATCTCTGCGTGCTAACGTGGACAGAGGTGGGTGGCTGTGAGTGTGTCATTTCCAGCATGAGCTGCCAAAGTCTGCCTGGAGTGGGAGGAGGAGCAAAAGTGCATGTTGAGGCTGGAGTTTGGTCTGGGAAAGCAGAGATGCTGGGGGTGGGTGGAGGAAACTCCATGGTCCAAGGCAGGCCTGTCTGTGTTCCTATTTACCTCACAAAACAGCAAAACCTCTCCCTTTGTCTTTCATGCTCTGAGATTTAGTGTTTTTGACCAAAGGCTTCACTGATTCCTGCTGATAGATGTCTGCAGGTCTGGTGTTGTGTGCAGGCCTGAACAATGGGCTTGTTGCTCTATCATCAACTCTTGTGGCTGTGATTCATAGATTCATAGATATTAGGGGCTGGAAGGGACCTAGAAGATCATCTAGTCCAACCCCCCTGCCAGAGCAGGATCACCTAGACCAAACTATGAACATACGAGCATAGTTCTCAGTCTTACAAGAAGCAAAACTGGTGTGATCTTGCTTAGGTTGTTAGCTTTGCTGTAGGTGGTGAGCAGGAACCCTATACCTTGTGGAAGAATAAATTTGAGATAATTTCTGGAAGCCTTCAGTGTCATGCCTTGAGGTGTATTTTTGCATTTAGTAGATTTAGATGTGTGTGTAGAACAGTCAGAAAAAAAGTTTGTAATTTATGGAAGTTTATTGCTGTAAATCTAATGATCTTTTTTTCCTCTATGCCTCAAGAAATTCTGACTTTTGCAGTAGTAGAAAAAAAATGAGGTGGGGGAGGAACTAGTGGCCAATATGATCATTATCCAGTTTAAAATAATACATGTTTTGTAACCTCTTCAAGGAGGTCATGCATCATAAGTTGCAGTACTGAACGGGTGTGTAAGTTCCTTCTGAGCCTGCTTTGTTCTGGCATCTTTTTTTTCTAAAGATAAGAAACAGTTTTCTGTCCTCATCTCAGGAAAAAGAAGCTCAGGAAAAGGCAACTCCTCAGATCATGAAGGATGCTGGAATGAAGAAAACTGGGCCTTTTCCCCATGTGGGACAAGTGGGAACAAAAAAACGAAAAAACTTAAGCCAAAGGAAGAATTTGGTTTTGGGTAAGTTGCAACTTAACACTCTTCCAAGTTGTAGTTAGGTCAGCCTGGTGACTTAAGAGTGAGTCATCCTTGTTGCAGTGAAATGAACTGCATCCAACACCCAAATAATCACAACCAGGCAGAATTCCTGAAAATCACCACTGGGCTGAGTCATGCTCTAGATACCTGTTGTTTATATACCAAAGTAATTCCTTTGAGATCTTTCCTGGCTTATCCTGCTGTAAACAGGCTTGAATTACATGGTTTGCTTGCTTCTAAAAAACACCCGAGCAATATTTACCTGCTCAAGAGGTGGTGGAGAGGGTTACTTGTATTCTCAGAGTTCTTTGCAAGCAGTATTTACATTTCTGTGTAGGTGTTCAGTCATCATAAATAGAATTAGATGAGAAAAAATAGATCTGTGTGCCCGCTTGGAGACATTGCTTACAGAGAGAAACTAAACAGTGTTCTAATATTAGCAAATAAAGAGAATACATGTATCATTTTTCCACTGTAGAGAAAAGATATTTAAACTGTCGTGTATACTGTGAAGAAATTCAGTATTCTTCTGATGTAATTATTGCCTGCAAACACATCAAAATTCAGCAAGGCTACATGGAATTACTTTCCTAGTATATGAATAACAATTTTTGTCAGTGTATTATGTTTGTTTAACTGCAGGCACAGTTGTTAAATCTGCTTAGCTATTCATACCCATTTGGAAATTCTTGAAGACTTCCAATTATCTGAACTCAGAGGTTAAAAATGAATTTAAAAGGTGCAGATTTTTCACACTGTGCTTAAAATTGTAGTAAGTTTCTATTGTGCATGCTTTTGGGAGCCTTTTGTATAATTCAGTCTGTGTGAAATTTAGCTGCAGCTCACTTTACAGCAGAAGTGTGAATCTCCAAGTCTTGTTTGCTTAATAGTCAAGAAAAATGGATTGCTTCTTGTACTTTAGTGCATTAATAGAAGTTTTCTAGTTACTTTTCCATCTTTCAACTTAAATTTAAAAACTTCTCCCACCTATTGCTTTGGAAACTGAACGGGTGTCCTAGCTAAAAAAAAATCCCTGTAGTTATAAATGATTTATTCAAAGTACCTAGGAAATTTTGTCAATAATTAATTCATTTGACAAATACTGTTCTACCATCATTAGCTGCCTGGATAGAGAAAGCACATACCTGCCAATCCTGGTTGTTGACTCAGTCCTGCCATTAATGTCCATTGCTTAGTGAGCTCTGCAGGGGCAGCAGCAGTGATTTGTGGAGTGTAAGTGCTGGAGAAGGTATCCATTATCCCTGCTCATGGCCCCACCTGATCTGCCTACTTGAAGAGCTGGTTCTACCTCTACCTGCTCCTTTGAATTCTTTCTGCTCCCTTCAGCATCACCTTGCCCTCATCTTGTTTGTGTGTAGGGGGAGCCCCCTCACCCCTTTGCAATTACAACTTTCACCCTGTGTCCTCTTAACCTTCTCTATCAGTAGTTGCTCACAATTCCCCAGTGGTCTCTGTTTGTTCTTTGTCCATCTGCAGCCCCCTCCTTTGGCAAGCAGTGCTCTGCTTGCATGTGTCTCCTGGCAGGACTAGACTGTATGGCATGAAGACCTCAGCTCAGCTACTTGTGTCTAGCTGAGCTCTGAGATGCTCTGAAAATTCCTAACAATGTGAATTTATTTTGTTTTTTAATAATTAATCACCCACATAGCAATAGCATCACTCTCCACTGCCTCTGTGTCACACAAGCTATAAATGACTAGCCAGGATGGCAACTCATCTACTTTCAGGGCTGGGCCTTCCTAATTAGAGCTGCAGCCCCTCATACATCCATGGGGCAGATGATGGTGACGGTGGCAACAGGCAGTGGGACTGGAGCTGAGGTGGAGAATGGGATTGCATGACAGCTGTCAGAGCATTAAATTGTTTTGTTTTGTTGGCAGGGAACATCTGCATGGAAGAAAAAGGTAACAATACTGAGCACTGCTCACATCAGATAGTTGTGATTTAAAACCAAAACAAAAACATGTGCATGCACACACAGAATCACAGAACATTAGGGGTTGGAAGGGAGCTAGAAGATCATCTAATCCAACCCCCCCTGCTTAGAGCAGGGGCACCTAGACCAGGTCAACCAGGAACAGATCCAGGAGGGTTTTAATTTCTCCAGAGCAGGAGACTCCACAACCCCCCTGGGCAGCCCCTGCCAGGCTCTGGCACCCTCCCTGGGAACAAGTTTTTCCTTGTGTTTACCTGGAAACTCCTAAGCTCCAGTTTGTACCCATTGCCCCTTGTCCTGTTACTGGATGTCATTGAGAAGAGCCTGGCTCCATCCTCCTGACACACAGACCCAAAACCAACCAACCAGCCCCACCACACAGACACAGTATTCCAAAAGCTGAAGCAGTATTTGAAAGCTGGAAGATTGCTTAGGGGAAGAAGCAATGATTACAGAGGTAAAATGAAGTATCATTCAGTGTACCAAAGCTTCCAGAATGCAATTTGCTTGAAGTGGTGCTTGAGAGAGCAGTGAGAAATACCATGGGTTTTGTGATGCTTCCAAGTGTACTGTGTGTAGGGGCCATCCCTGCAACAGATGTGCCAACTTGTGTCAAATTCAGGTTTTCTGTAGCAAACAGAAATGAAGATGAGTAGCAAATGTCACTATTGCCTTGCCATTGGCAGGGCTATTTATAATCTGCCTAGCAGTGCATGTTGCCTTTTATTAAAACACAATTCCTTCCTGGGCTCCTGCCTGGCTGGAAGAATTTGCTGGGACAGAGTTAGGTAAGGCATGTAGGCAGTGAGTAATATTAAATATAAATGTTATAAATATAAATTTTATATTTATCTATAAAATAGACAT
>VYZU01019388.1:6162-48280 GCA_013401355.1 Ceyx cyanopectus | reverse complement strand
ATATTTTATATTTAATATATATTCATATTCAAAAAATATAATTCCCCAGAACAAATTAAAAGCCAATTCCCACCCCTAAGTGTCAGGCTTTAGAATATACACAGAAGATTGAATAGTTTGACATTCTTCTTCTGGTTTGAATTACTGTTTTCATTCTGGTGTAAGGTCTTTTATGTGAAGTTATTTTATTGGGGGGTTTTTTGTTTATTGATTTTTTTGTCTTTTTTCATTCCCTGCACAGAACAGACAAATCTCTTGTATGAGTCTGTGCAGCAAACAGCTAAATTGTCATCAGTATGACATTGATTTTATATATTTTTTTATCACTTTAATAGATGCAACTAATGTAATCAATACTGAGTTACAAATGCAGAAGCTGGAGTGTACATTCTCATCCCAAAATGGATTAATAAATGCTAGTTGGATGTTTATAGTGTCTGTGCTTCTCTCTTCCCCCTCTCTTTATGCAGATAGGCTTGTATTTACAAACACACACTCCTAAACAATGCAAATTTTTTTTTCTCCATTTACATTTAATTTGATTGGTTTTGTTTCCCCTTTAGCTTAGCAAAATTGGAAGAAGAATTTGAAAAGAAATTCAACAGCCTCCCTCAATACAGTCCTATTACCTTTGACAGGAAAAATTCAGCTGTTCCAAGGAAAAAGAGAAAGGTTGGAAGCAGCTCATCTGAACAACCAAAATCCAACAAAGGTAAATGACTATGTTCATTATGTTCTTAAGCAACAACAATGCTACAGCAAGCTCAGAAATGTATCTTTTTTTTATTTTGCTGCTATATGTGAAAAGTGTAAAGTCAAATAAAACTTGTTCCTAGTGCTGAAGTTAGTTGGTTCTCACCAGTGTTAGTTTTCAGGCTGTACTCTTTTGACGCCTGATTTTCAGCTGAGGAGAACTGGTTTGTACATGAAGTATATTCCTCATAGAAAGCAAATCTACCAAAACATTCTTATTTGTGATGTCAGAGAATTTGAAAAGTATTCCTGGGGGAAAATGGCAGATGATCAAAAAGTTACATTTGGGCATTTTTAGAGATGTAGTTTTATGCCAGTTTGCAATTCACTGTAATTTTACACTGTAAATTAAAACATAGGATTTATCAGAGGTGTCTGAGTGAAACATTTAGAGTTAAAATCTTGATTTCTTTTTATTTATTTTTTTATTATTTTTTTTTTTTAATTCCATCTTGAAGTTTGGAGCACAGATTTCCTGATATGATTAAAAAAAAGTTTGGAAAAGACAATCCTGTACCCAGCTCTGCTACTGAGGCTCCTGGAGGGAGAAATTTGTGACACAACTGGCTGGTTTATATACAGACAACCTGTGAGACAGAGGTGGTAGAGAAGTGAGAATATGGCAGGGAAAACTACTTGTAGGCAGTGGCAGAAATACTGATGTGTATCTGCAGTGCAGAAGCATCACAAAAAAAGGGAATGAGATACCAGTAATTCTGCAAGATAAAACTATGCTCAAAAGAATCCTTGTTATTTATACACAGTGCACAATGTGAATCTTGTTTCTTTTGCTGCTGTGGTGGGAGTTGCACTGCCTGGTAGGTTTTCAGATTGAATACAGCTATTTTAGACAGGTGACCTCAGATCAGATCTGTGCCTTTTGAATGCTTCACAAATAATCACATTACACTATGCAGGATTGAGCAGCTGTTCTTTTCTAGTGCATGCCAATTTTGGTATTGATTTCTGTATTTATATAATTAGAAGTGGAACAGTCACTTTTGCAAAATCAAGCTTTTGCTAATACCAAGTATGGTCTGACTTCAGATGCCTTTTTTTGTGTGGGTTTTTTTTATGGTGTGTGTGTGACAGAACTTCTTCAATGAGCATGAATTAATTGCTTTACAGTATGATAATACAGCAGTTAATGAAGCAACATCTTTTGGGAACAAGATCTCCTTGTGCACTGTCATATCTGGCAGTTGCAGTCATAATAGCAGCTCCTTGGATTTCTTGCTTCCAGTATTTCCCTGTGCACATGTCTGCATGCCCCACACTTCTGTAAGCCCTCCATGGTTTGGGAAAGGTATGCTGGAATGCTGCCTTGCTCAGGTAGCCCAGCACTGCATTCTTAAGGAGAGCTTAATTCTGACCCTTGTTTGCATCACTTGAAAAGCTTTGGAATCTCTCTGGCTGTGTCTCAAGGGAAGGTCAGAAAGATACCTGCAGGCAGGGACAAGCCTGATGGGAGTGGCTTTGGCACAGCCCTGTGGGGGAGGCCAGGGGGCATTTGCCTCTAGCTGGCCATAAGGGTGCTTTCAGCTAAGCCAGCTGACTTTGCACTGGAGCAGATGGTAAACAGTCACATGAACTTTTCCACCAACTGAACAGTGGGGTTGCAACAAGCAGCTCCAGGGCATGAATATCTGCTGGTGACACTGCTGTTCCTGTGGTGATCATCTCACTGCAGCCACAGACTGAATGCAGACAGAGCTAATGATACCTGCTCCTGATTTCTAGGGAATGGTGAGTTCACTCAGGTTAGCTGGGCAAGCTGTCAGCTTGTGGCAGTCATTCCTGCTCCCTGGAGAGTAAAGCTCAGTTCTCAAGAGGTAGCTGAAAAACTCTCTGACAAAGCATTTTTCGTTTGGAAAAGGAAGTTTGCTAAAAAAGAAATTTTCCCATGGCAATGAGTTGATCATAACGTGTTTTATTTTGGTAGGATGCTTAAAATTCAGATGCAAATTGTGGATTTGAAATGACCTGCATTGAACTGCATACAAGCAAGGTTACTAGCTTAGTAGGGAAACTGTTCCAGCTGAGCCAGACATCCATGATGCTGAATCCTCAGTTTAATTTGGGGGATGCTGACAGACAGACCATTCACTGGCTTGCCTGGAAACTGTGGCAAGTTCAAAGACAGTAGGAGAACACTGACCTCCAGAGGTGTTGAGTACACAGATCTGCTTATAGGCTCCTGCAAATATTGCAGGAAATTAACCTGGCATCTCTTACAAAACCATAGAGCTTGGTTCAGAATGGTTCTGGGGTTTTTTGAATTATTGTGGGCTTTTTTACACCATCAGAATTAAGCAGAGTAGCCTCTTATTTTTCCAATGTGAGGAGTGTGAACTGTGAAGGGTCAATATGGTCTTGGGAGGTGATTGTTGATATGCAAGAGGCCTTCATTTTGTGCTGTGCTCTGCATTGTGTGGAGTTGTTTCTGCTGCTTTGCTCTTAGTTGGGGTTGTCCCTGGAATGTAATCAGAAGAAATTCCCAGCACAAATATTGCTGCCTAGTGGTTGGGGCCTCTGGATGTTTCCAAACAACAGACAGGAATCATTAGGGATAGGTTTAGTAAACATTCTTTAACATCATTCCCTGCTTCTTCTGAATCACCTTGTGCAGGGTCATAAACTTCCCAGGCACTTTCAGGGCTCAGATAAGTTCCTCATTTTTGCAGCCCACAGATGGCTGCTACTAAGTTCTATTTAAAATTTGGATTTAAGTTGGAGTGCTGCACACTAAAACTTCCCCAGGGTGCTAGGTGAATAAAAATGAAGAAATGTTTTTGTTTGTGGTTGTGGTGTGTTCCCTCCCCTTCTGCCACCCCTCCAGCTAGGCCTGGATGGCTTCATATGTTTTATTTTGGAGAACTAGTGCCAAATTGATTTTTCTGTCAATTGGCATTAACCTACACTTACAAGAGGCTACATTTGCTACCTAACCCAAACAGGGTCGTCAGGATGTTTTGTTACTCCTAAGTGGAAAATGAGCAGGTTGGTGCCCACTGATTCCTTCTGTTGTCCAGCCCTTTTCATATAAAACCACCTGAAAACACTGTGATGTGTAAGCTGTTCCATATCCACGTGTGTAAGGAAAAAAAAAAATGCACTTTCTTAAATGAGAGCAGTAATTCCCCAAAGAGCCTTCTGAATTGTGCAAAGTCTGCTCCCACCAGGGTCTTTCTTTAGTGGGAACAGGATTGAAAGAGCCAAAATGCTTTGGCAAATTCTACCTGGAGCATTTTGCACTGGGAGTGTGCCTGTACCAAAAGAATATCACAAAATGGCTGGAACACACAGCTATGCTGAATCTGTGCAGATGGCTTGCTCAACATTTGCTAGAGCTGTGACTGATGATTTTTTTTCCCCCCTTCTTTGCAATGGCATATGTGCCAGAACATCCCACCACACACAAGTCAGCAGTTTGCAGTGAGTCACTAACCTGCCTGTGTGCAGAAATGAGCAACAGGCACAGTCATTATTTCTGCCTTGTGCTGTGAAGAAATGCTCACTTATCTACTGAGCACTGAAGCTTTAATTTGGGGAGAGCAAGGAAAGTCATGCATTGAGTGATTTTATTTGGGAAAGGGATTGTCTACAACTTACTTTTATTCTTTTTTTTTGTCTGTGGCCTCTAGGACTAGAAATAAAGCTTCAGCTTAAAATGGATTCTACTGTGTGGCATTCCTCTGGGTATTAGCTTGGGGGGTTTTTTGGCTCTGTTCAAAGCATTCAGATGCCTGGAGAATGCATGCCATGATGTTCCAAAGAGTGTGACCTAAATACACAGCATCTTCCTCCCAAGAGATGCAGAAATACCCAGACAAACCTGTTTGTCCTGGCTTTGTTATGATCATGTTGAAGTATTCTCTGTTTGGTCAGGCTCTTTAAAAGAGGGATTTTTGTGAGAGCAGAGGGAGCATATGGCCCCAAGTGCAGTTATGGGTTGGTACATGTGATGGGTTCATTTTCTTGCCTGCTGCTTCCTCGAGCAGCTGCTGTAGTAACTACTCCCAGGAGGAAATCCCTACCACCCTCTACGAGCACAATGGACAAGCCAGGAATAGCAAGTGGTTAAATCCTGTGGCAACTGCTGAAATGCTTGGGATGGAAAGAGCCATGTAGAATTTTTCCAAGAGAGGACAAGAAGCAGGAGAAAGGACTTACTTGATGCTTGCAGATGGGTGTCTAATAATAGCAAGTAGACTAACATTACGAGGTTCTTTTCAGCTTTCTAGAAGAAATCTCATCCAGGGTCCACTGCCTAACAGCCACCCTTTGAGGTTGGGTAGGGTTTTTTTTGATCACTGACTTTTTTTCTGGATTAAATGTTGGCAAGAGGCACTTGTTCAAAGTCTCAGGGTGCTTGCCTGCCATCCCCATGCAAACAGGTGTAGCCCATCCATCCAACCTGCAAACTCCTGCTTGGGTGAGGGTTGCCTAAGCTGTGCTCCTGGGCCACCTGCTAGTGAGAACATGACAAGAAATATTAACTCCATCCCAGCCAAAACCAGCACATGATCTCAGGAATGTGCCCTTGCTTAGCCCTTCCTACATGTCTATGTCCTCTCTGGTCCAGACTGTATTTTACCTTCTCCCTATTGGTTTAGTTCAGGTAATTTATGTTAAAAACCCCAAATATCTCTGTTTTTCATACCTTACTATGCCATGGTAAGATCCATTTGGCAGTTCACTGGCTTAGGCCAGTCAGAAACTATATTCTGAGGTCCGAGTATGACATGTTGATCTGCTGTTAGCCCATCTTTCACTGCATTCATGGTCAAAGGACACTCAAGTGTCAGTGGGCAATGTCTGACACGAAGAACAGGTAAAAGGAAAGGAAATTGGAACCTTCCTTATTAATGTGGCCTCTGCTGTTGAGCTTCTTGATGTTTTCTATAGAAGTTCTGCTGAAGCTATTCAGATTGTGTCTTGCATGGACTTTGGCTTGTTGTTTGACTTCTGGTTTTTGGAGATAGTGTTCATTTTCCCTCAAAGGTATCTTCAGAAGTAAATAAAACAAGAAGCAGTGAGCCACAAAGCCAACACTTGAAGATTTCTACACGTTTTCTGTTTCTTTTTTAGCTTTCTCTCAAGAATTTTCAATAGTCTACAAACAGCCCAGTGTTTTTGAATGGTTTTCTTTCCCTTTATAAGACTATATCCTTCTTGCATGTGCTATACCCTTTTCCCCTCCTCTCTGGAGAATCAGTGATGGCAAATTGCAGATTCATGATGTAAGCTTCCTTTGATCACATGTTACTACATGGTTGCAGCTCTGTATTTGTGGTGGGTAGAATCCTGTCCCAGGTTAGCTGCAGATGGGAAGAAGACCCTCTTGTTGGGCTGTAAACTTTCTTGTCACCTGCAGTGCATCTGCTCTGTTCTAGCCTGAAGACTTGCTTCCCTGCTGTATCTTTGGAAATTAGATTTTAAAGTGCAGTTTCTGCAAAGTAACCCCATAAAAATGGCTTTGCAGTATAGAGATTATGCATCTATTAAGCATCTATGATTCTATGATTACATCTTTGGTCTGTTGTGTCCATGTTGTAGTTCTATCACTGTTTACTGGAGTAGTGAGATAGCTTCTTAATGTGACACATCTTTGTGGTGTGATGTCACTTATCTTCTGACTACTACTAGTGAAGGCTCTGCTATCAACGTAGGAATTGATACCACGAACTGGGCATAACCTCACCTTCCTCTTCTGGGAGCTTTTACTTCTGCACTTAGTAGAAACTCAGTTCTGGCCATCAAACTGTTTGGCCCTGGCTGGTAGGTTAAGCCCCCAGCTTGTTGCTTGCTTCCTCTGAGACAGTGGGATGGGGGAGGAAATTGGGAGGCAAAAGCAAGAAAAAAACCCCACCTTACTGGCCAAGATAAAGACAGTTTCATAAGTGAAGAGGAGGAAGGGAGGAAATGGTTATAGAAGTGAGACCACAACTAACACACTGATGTCCAACCAGTCCCTGAGCAATGGAAGAAAACTTTTCCCTGTTTTATTGCTGAGCACGATGCTATAGGTATGAAATACCTCTTGGTCAGTGTGTGTCAACTGTGCCAGCTGTGTCTCCTCTCAACTTCTTGCACACCCTCAGCCTACTTGCTGGGATGGCAGGGTGAGAGAGAGAACTTGATGCTCTGTAAGCACAGTTCAGCAGCAGCTGAAACATTGGTGTGTCACCAGCACTGTTTGGTCACCAGTCTACAACACAGCACCATCCAGGCTGCTCTGAGGAAGGGCTCCATTCCAGCCAAACCTAATACATGAGCATAGCTTTAAACAAGTGAGCAAACTCTTTGTTTTTATGCTATGGCTAAGGTTTCTTAAGGTCATCATTCTCCAAAATTCTTCCTATATGCTTAAGCATGGGCAGCTAAGGGGTTGAAATGCAGCCTGCAGAAAGCCTCCAGAATTCATTCTGGTAGAAGGCCAGGTTCAGTGCTTCCCCATGAAATGGCATCCTGTATTAGTGCAAGGGGAGGTTGTCTAGTACATACTGTGACTGTTGTACTCTTTGAAAAACTGCTCATTAAAAGTATGTATTATTAATGTTGTCTGTAGGTTCAATCCAGTCTCAGAAAAAGAACTTATTCCACAAAATTGTCAGCAAATGTAAGCACAGAAAGGAGAAGCTTAATGTTCTGGACACAGGTACTGGTGCATTGCTTAGTTAAGGTTTTGAGCCACCTTCTCTCTCCAGTCAGTCCTGCAGAAATGCTTCTAGACAGAGGCTACTCAACTCTACAGTGTTCAATTGCTTTGGGCCCTTATTTCCCTGTCTGCTTTGATTCCATTAGCTCCTGGCTCCAGTTGATCAGACATTACCTTATTCCAGTATGATGCTGTTTGGTTTTCAGTTGGCATGTCCCTTAATTCCAGTTTCCCTGTTCCAGACATTGTGCAGCAGAGCTGACAAAGCCAGGGGGATAACTGCAGCTGGCCCAGAACTCTTCCATGTTCCACAGCTCAGAGCTGTTTAGTCATTTTGTTGCTTTTACCTCCATCCCTTCCAGATCAGAGACCATCTTTATCCCTTTGCCAGAGCATTTTTCCAGGACCCTGCCTCCACTCCCTGGGATTTTCTGCTGTCTACAGCTTTGCAGGTGGGCAGGATGTAAGAGCCTGTTTCTGATATACTAACCTAAACCAACCCTTTTTCTGTAGAAATCTTAACCAGCTTTGCTTGCCTCAGATTGAAGATAACTTCAACAGGTTTTTTTGTGCCCTGGATTTGCTCTGCCCACTGTCCTGCTGTAGCTTTCCAAACTCATTTTCTTGTTGCAGTATTGTGGTCCTGCATACATACATACACATAATTCTGAGGGGCATTTTCAAGTGTGCAATATATAGCCTTTTTGTTTTGTGTTTTGTTTTTTGTTTGGGGTTTTTTCTGGTTGGTTGGTGTTTTTTGGTTGTTCTTCCATTTTGTTTTTATAGTAATGTTGCTCACACTATCCAAGTCATCCAGACTGTTTCTTAGCCCTTCCACAGTGGAGTTCTACACCACAGGAATGATGTGGGAGAGAAGAGCCCCTCTGGTTCTGCCCACTTATGTAGCTCCATTAATTTCTCCTTTATGCGTTTGGTTTTATTTTTTCCCCCCCATTCATATCTTTATGATAACAAAGTTAGTACCCACATCTCCAGTTTCCCCAGCTACCTTCATGCTTGTAATCTTTCCCTAAGACTTGGCCATGTCATTTCCTCTCCTTTCCCAATATATTTTCTGTCCTCTGTGCTGCAGGTGCACTGTTTTCCCCACACAGACTCTGCCAGCTCTGCTGCATTCAGTGGTGCAAATATTTTGAAATGAACTTGCTCTGTTTCATAGTATTTGTACAACAAACATGTGGGAGTTGTTTGTGAGAAGTAACTGTTGTGCTTTCATGTCTGTGTGAAAAAGGCATCATCCATTAACACAGCTTTTATTGGGTGCCATGCAGATTTTGGATCCTGAATTATTAATAGACAGTGGAGACAAATTAGTAAGAAATATGGGTGTTTAATTTCTCCTGTGGGAAAAGAAATGAAGTGTTTAATACATGGTAGAGTAAAAAAATACAAATATCTTAAGATCTGCAGGTATAAAATGTGGCTAAATGTCAAAACCTCAGTTTGATTAAAAGGAACCTGCCTCTTTTGATACAAAGTGAAGTGTGCACTATGATCAAAGATTCAAGCCTGGCAAGTGTTGAGTACCCTGGCCTCTTTCCAGCACAACACCAGAGACATGTCCTTGGAAGTTAAGCATATAAATTCTATCATCATGTCTCAGCATTAAAGGTGTGTGTGTGTGTGCATTTGCTGGAGTAGGGCCCATTTGCTAAGTTCCTCCCAAGACTAAACCAAAGGCATGAGGGACTATGGAGTTGTGTGTGTGTGTGATATACAAGAATGTATTGAATCAAAACACTAAATGAAAATTTCTACTCCTTTTTTTGTCATTAGTCTTTGCTTGTCATGAGTCTGCAGCCTGTGGTTTTGTTTTTTATGGAGTTAGATTTTCTGGAGGAAGAAGCTTAAATATTCTTACAGCTGGAGAGGAGCTACTTGGAGGGTTGCTGTCAGCAGAGGTCATACTGGATTAAAAGTGTGTGCCTGTGTGCATCTGTGTTTCAAATGAAGAAAAAAAATGCAGTGAAGGCAAATTTTGACACGATGGGATCATGTTGTCTGAGTCTGTCTCTGGTTTGAGTAAAAAGTGAATTTTGCAACTCCTTGTGAGTACATCATGTACAGCATCATGAGTGCAAACCACTGCATTACCAGTTTGCAAGTGTTCACAGAGATGGATACAGCCCAGGAAAATACCAGGGGGCATGCCACAAGCCCTGCTATTCCTAGCACAGAACACACAATAATGCAACTGGGCATGTTAAAAGATACATCACTTAGACTGAAAGAAGCACAGCTGGACCCATCCCTGTTTGGAGAGAAGAGCTGGGTCAGCATAGGTTCATGCAGCAGAACTTTCCATGCATACATCTGGCTTCACCATCTTTGTCAGCTAAAGTCTCTGCTTGTTAGTCCCCAGCCTTGCTGCAGCTCTGTGCTGCCTGACCCCAGGAGCCATATTGCAGCAGCATCCTATTGGCAGAAGAGCTGGAATTTCCACAAGGGTACAGGTCAGAGTGTGTTTGACATTACTTCCTTGGTGCTTTCCCAGGCACTGGTGACTTGAAGCTTTACTGTGCCTTGCTAGGCTTTTTAACTTCATAAAGACCATGAAAGCATTGCCAGCATGCTGAGAGTGTTCATTCTTCACTCAGTGTGCTTAAAGTTCTGCAGCAATCCCTCCTGACAGATGGGCATCTCAAGAAATTCTTTGAAATTTATCTGTGTCTTGCTGGGGTTCAGACTGAAAAGCTTGTCCTCTTCTATGCTGTATATTGAGTCAGCCCCACTGACTTCATTTTTTCTTGTTCACAAAGATGAGGGGAGAGAAGACTGCCTGTAGAACAGGCTAAATGGTCCATGCTAACATTTAACAAATCCCAGGAATCCCTCTGTTCTAGATTTCTTTCTCCCCAGGTGGTTTCTGTTAGTGTGGTGTAAGCAGGTCAGAAGGCCCCCACCTTCACATGTTGCTCAGCTCTGCAAAAATAGCCCTGTAGCTCTGCACATGCTGCTGCCACATGGAAAGCTGACCATCTAATACCTGTTTGCAGGACCTCATTTCATTTCTTGACAACTTTTCTGCTGAAAGTTAACTGAGCCCTACATGGGACAGCTCTTGAACACAGGACTGTGTGGAAACAGATGTGAAATTGATTAAAGAAATTAAAGAAAAACATAGGGAATGAAACTTGTTTAGCCCTGTCCTTTCTTCACAGCAAAAGCAAATCCTGGTTTGGAGCATCTGTATGGTTGTATCTTTGTCAGTTGAAGCAGTGGGGTGCTGCTCCTCTTTGAAGGAGGTGCAGGAGGACCCTTATTAGCATCACTTTATGGTGCTTGAAGCATGGACTCTTTTCTCCTCTGCAGTTTAGTGCAAAGGATCTTGTGAGTGAAGCCTTTGTGTGATTTTTTTTTTCTTTGTTAGGCTTGTTTTGCTTGAATAATAACCTGTAAAGAAGTCAGTGAAATGATTTCTTAATGTCCACTAAGTCTGATAAAGAAAAAAGCTCTTCAACACCCACCTGTCATCTATACCCACACAAAATCCACTCATTTGTTACTTACCTTTAATCCTTCCTTCAGAAATATATGGTGGCACTGTTATGATGAAATGATAAAGAGCTTACTTTAGAGCTAGGAAAAAAAAAAAAAGAGTAGGTCATTCTCATTTCAAGGATTAAAAAAACTGGAAACAGAGAGGGAATGTACTTGCTGCCTCCCATGTTTTTCAGCCACCTTCTGTTATTTCTTAGTTAAACACACCAAACATATAATCCTCCTTATGTTTTCAGTAACTAGAGCCTCTTTGTTTTACCTTTCAAACATTTTTTTCTTATTTCTTTAGTTTGTAAATGTAAGAGGGACTTGCCTGCTTTACTGACCAATTGAGTTAATTTCTAGTGTGTCTTGCAATCTGAAAACATTTAATTAAAAACATACCAAATCAGCTTTCTTTCTGCTTGTTGTATATTGCTTATTATGTAAAATCACATCTTAGTGTTTTTATTAAATGTAAAAAAATCAAAGTGACCTGTATTACTAAGATTAAAGCCATTATAAACTCAAACTACATGAAACAGCACTGTCAAAGTACTATCTAATTAGAGCAAATCCTCAAATCAGAATTAACAAAGAGTGTTGGACTACAGCCACACCACTGCATTAATACCTAATCAGTGCTTATGAATTTGCAAATAAGAAATCTAGAAAGAAAACTGCCCATTTAATGATACATTCCAGTTAAGATTTTGGTCTCAGTCAGTCAGTACAGTGAGCTTATCTGAACATCTCAGTATTATCCTGATTGAGTTACTTGAAAATCACATTTATAGTCATTGGGACTTCTACTTAATTGTGCTGTTACAGGGCAGATCTTTTTATTTCTCTTGCTGTCTTTACAAAAACAACGTTCTACCATTATAACTCTGCTCTGGAAAGGTTAGCAGCTGCAGCTAAACACAGCAAAAAGTTACTTCAGACTGTGGTGGGTTTTGTTTTGTTTTCAAAATAAAGAGCAGGCACAAGTTCAAGAAGGTTTTACAAGAGGTATGGAGAATTAAGGTTTGAAATATTTCCAAATGCTTTTATACATATGTATTAGATCTGACTGTATTCTTTTGCCCTAAAACACTAAAACCTCCCTTCCCACTTAAAAGAGCAAAGTAAAACAGCTAAAAAAATAAAATATGTTACAGCTCTTCCCCCAGTCCACATCCTTGCACAATTAATGATTAAAGCGACGAGCAAAATACACAGGTCATTGTAGCTATGTATAGGAAACATTAAATCTACAAAGCTATCAATAAACAGCAAATGCACACCTAAAGGAAAGGAAGCTAAATCCATGCAGACTACTTGGCTGCTCTACATGGTTTGGGGGGTGTGGTGCTCCTGCATGACACAACCAGTCTCTGTAGGAGAGTTGGTTTTGCTCTGAGCCCTTTTGAAAGAACAGATTTTTGCACTCTGACTTGAATTTTGTGGGTGTAATTTTTGCCTGACCTACCACTCAGAAAGTGAATAAATGGATCTTAATCACATCGTTAAAAGGGGTAGAAAGATTTAAAAAAAACAACAACAAACAAACCAGCAGGGAAGAGTGAGCTAACTGTAGATACAGCAACAGCGGTGAAATACGTTCAGGGCTGTGGCAAAGAGATGGGCTATACAGAAAAGAATGAGTTGAAAATGCAGCAGGGGATGTGAGGTGGAGGCATTAGGAAAAATTACATAATCACAAAGGATGATAGGATGACAAGTGCACTGGCAAAAAATACCCTGAAGACTTGGTGCAGATAACATGAGTGCTTCTCATCTCAGGCTTGGGAAGCTTCAATATATTTTATGAGTGCTTTCTGACCAGTTTCTTCATTCTTCATGATTGGGATTAAAGTGACTATGTAGTCAGGTGAGAAATTGTGAACATAGAATAGACCTTGAAGATCAAGTCTAGCCATTAACCTAACACTGCCTAGTTCACTGCTAAACCATGTCACTAAGCATCACATCTGCATGGAATCCCTTGCAGGGATGGTGACTCAGTCTCTTCCTTGGGCAGCCTGTTCTAGTGCTTGACAACCCTTTCCATAAAGAAATTTCTCCTAATATCCAATCTAAACCTCCCTTGGTGCAACTTGAGGCTTTCTTGTCCTGTCCCTTTTCACTTGGGAGGAGAGACTAACCCCCCCCCCCACCTCACTACAGTGGCCTTCTTTTCTCCAAGCTAAACAACCCCCTTCCCTCACCTGTTCCTCATATGTTTTGTATTCTGGACCCTTTATTTATATCCCTTGCCTTTCTCTGGACCTGCTCCAGCACCTTGGTGTCTTATAGTGAGGGGCCCAAAACTGAACACAGTATTCAAATGGTGCTAAGTGCAGGGGCACCATCACTGCCCTAGTCTTGCTGGCCACACTATTTCTGATACAGACCAGGATGCCACTGGCCTTCTTGGCCACCTAGGCCTGCTGCTGGCTCATATTCACCCAAGGGTTGACTATCATTGCAAGACCCTTTTCCACCAGGCAGCTTTCCAGCCACTGCTCCCCAAGCCTGGAACGTTGCCTGGGGTTGTTGTGACCCAAGTGCAGGACCTGGCACTTGGCCTTGGTGAACCTCATCCCACTGACCTCAGCCCATCGCTGCCTGGGAGGAGATTTTAAGGGGGCTGGGAAGGAGCTGAGAAATTAGGATGGCCAGGGGACAGCCTGAGGTCTCATCCCCACAGAGTGGGGCAGCCCCAGTGACACCTCCCACTCGCAGCTTTCCAGTGGGCCCAGTGAGGCTCACTAAGGGCTTCACCCCTTTCCCGTATTCCTCCCACGAGATCAGACTGCACTGCCCCACAAAATGGCAGCCTGGTGGGTGAGGCCAGGCCCAGCCTGACCCAGGCCACAAGGACTGCAATGGGGCTGCAGTGGACAACAGCAGATGATGAGAGCTAGGCTCTCTTTCTAGTTTGAGGCAGAAGGCTGCTTTTAAATGCCAACACTAGCTCTGCTGAGGGAGATTCAAACTGTTACTTTCTCACTCTCCTGCTTTGTGTAGGCAGTATTTCTGTCACAGTATTTTATCCTGTGCTTACTTCTTTTTTTTCTTTTTTTTTTTATATTCTTGTCTTCAACTGTGATCCAGTTCTGCTTTTGTATTTGCCTTCTTTTGGGGTGTTTTTTAAGGTTTGCTGTTTCCTAAGAGGCAACATTTCCTTCTGCTTAGAGGAGATGGTGTGGAGTGACTACAGAGAAAAGACTGGGGCTTAGTCAGGAATTGCAGAATTCTGCTTGTGAGACTTATCTGTGAGCTAAGATAAGCTTACACAAGGACCATTATTGTTCCTTAAATACATTTTGTGTCTCAGCTACTTGCTGGCATCTTCTGTTGTAGAGTATTCTATACAGATTGTTTGTTTCCCTCTTTACACTGAAGTGGTAGTTCCTTTGTCACAGTTGCCTTTGCAAATATTAGAAACTTGAACCCCACCCCAGCATAACTTTAGGAGCTGACACTACTATTCCCTGCAAATATCTCCAGCATTCAGATCATATCTTGCCAAAGTTATTCCCTGGGTACCTCTGAGGGAAACTTTATGAAGACAGATAGAAAATGGTAAATGAACGTAGCTAGTAGCTGAAGTATTTTATGTTTAAAACTGCATTTTTGTCCTCTTTCAGCCATACTCTCAGAAGACAGAAATTCCAGTGAGTCTACCTGGAAGAATAAAATTTCCATGTCTACCCTAAACACTCCAGAGCCAGCAATGATGCATGAGCCTCTAGTCGGCAGCCAGAAAAGGAAAGCAAGGAAAACTAAGATCACACATCTTGTCCGAACAGCAGATGGTCGAGTGTCACCAGCAGGAGGGACACTGGGTAAGGAAATTGGAGTTTAAACTTTGTTAAAACTGAATGGTTGAAGGAGGTTTTGGAGTATGAGTAACCTATCATGGAAGCATTTTTCACTTTAGTTTGATTTTGTGCCTGATTTGAAAGGTCATTCTTTAGAATACAGGTATCAATTAAGAGAGTCCATAATGGCCAACTTGTTTTGTTTAAATCTGTCTTCTCTCCCTGGATATTTCTCCCTGAGAAATAAGAGTTGATAACAGATAGAAATGGAAAACAATTACCTTTCATAACTTATTTCCAGTCCAGCATAGAAATGACACCACATTGATATATAGGATATAAAAATTAATTCCATAATACAGCAGTCAGTGCCACAGTCCTCGCAGGAGTCCTCTGCAGTTTAGATAATCTTTCAGGACTTCTGTATCTAAAATGTACACAAAAGCTCTCTTGCCTGACATAAAAGATCAAACTCAGTTAAATGCAAAAATCAATGAACTGCTTCGTAAGCCTTAGTCCTGTGCTTTTGCCAATAGCTTGAGTCAGAAGGGGTTGCAATATGAATCAGATTATACTTATAAAATGTAAGCCCTGAAGGTAAAGATTCTGTTAACACCAGACTAGTCAGTATATTGATGGGCTGCTGTGAATTTAAGGGCTAGATTTGCAAGCTTAACTTTCTTTTATTCCAGAGGAGAAGCCAAAAGAGCTGCCACAAAGTACTCTTCAAAAATCCAGTGCAGAAACAGATTGCAACAGTGAATGCTCTAGAAATGCAGAGACAGAAGAAAATCATAGTATTACATCAGATATGCCAGCAGTGTCTGCATTTTTTAGCTTAGCTGCTCTAGCAGAAGTAGCAGCCATGGAAAATGTACACAGGTATGGTTTTCTTTTCCCTTTGTTGTCTAAGTGAGTAGTATGTGGCTGCCAGCTTCTTTAGAAAGCATTTGAACTGCAGACTGTTCACTTGGCCTGTGTTTCCTCTTCCACACCTTTCTATGAATGTCTCTTTTAACTTTTGCTTAATAGCATTAAGTCATCACCTAAAGAACAATGTCATCTCTTTTAGTAGTAAAATTATCATCCTTGGTAAGTTTGCCTACCAATTCTTGTATATAAACGGGTTCCTATGCTCTATACTCTTGTGCTTTGCTGTGTAGGAGGCAAAGCATCTTCACAATAGCATGGGACAGAAATACTAGGTGATGGAAAACCTCATTAGTTGGTCCTCTGTTACTGAGTTACCATCCATACAAATAAGGTGGAGAATACACAGGTTGCTTAGGGCTGTTGCATCAGTTCAGCATGGTCAGATCCTGCTTGCTAGAGCTGTGATGGGAAGGAAACAATGACAGCAAATCCTCTGTCATTTTGATTGGCTCTTAATTATCCAGTGTTGTTCTTCAATGCTGCAGCTTATTGGAGATGTCCCTCGTTGCTCTCGTTGCCCCCATCTACTCACCTAGTCCTGTGTGTTAAGGCTGAGCATCCAACATTGAAAGGCTTTTTTTGAAGCATGGGGGCCCCACAAGAAAGAAAGTTAGGTGAAGCCAGCCTGCTAGTTCTGCCTGCTAGTTCTCTGCAGAAGCAGTTGCCTTGCTTATGCAACATTGTTTTGGATGAGAAGTGTTTTCACACTGCAGTCAGCCTGGCCTTTCCTCCCAGCTTTGCAAGACAAGTGTCTGCTATCAAGACAGCAAAAGGCTGAACTGATTTCTGTCATCTTCTGTAATCAGAAGCCACGAAGTGAGACTTGGTGAAGTGCTGTGCTAAGCTCTCACTCACACCCTTGTGGTTTCACTGATTTCCATTAACACTGACCAGAATTGCTCAAGAGTAACAGGACTTGCTTTGCTGTGGTTTTTCCATTGTTGTTCATCTCAGAGTTCTTGTCCTCTTCCTTTTGATCCTATTGCAGTGAGCTAACATTTGGGTCTCTAACCTTCTGTTGGGGTGTTTCTTTAACTCCCATCATTTGTCACCTCATTGAGCATCTAGACCATTGCAGCACCCTCCATGATACCTGAAAAACCAAACTGACAAATGCCCAGCAACTGTCCCAAATTCCAACTTGTAATTGCCCAGGGGGGTGAGGGGGGAATGACAACAGGGGAGGACTCTTTCCCAGCACAGGAGTAGCCATGTCTCTCACATAGTGGCAGATGGAAGTCAAAACAGAAATACAGATTTCATGGGCTAGATGTTCCTCCATTTTCTACTCTGTTGACTATTTGTTATCTTTGCAATTCACTTCTTTATTTGTAACTAGCCAGGAATGAGAAGAACAGCATTAGAGGTTTGCTTGATGCCTTTCTTCAGTATTTTACTTCAATTATTCAATAATTTCAAGAGCCTTGGGCCATGAAAGCCAAGTTCCCTTTTAACTGTAATTAGCAGCAGTGTGGTTTTCATGTGCAGGTTTGTGTTTAGCTTTGTTTACCTTGTGCACCTCCTGGTTAAGTGCTACGAGCTGGAGCTGGATTTTGTGCCAAGGCCACTTCATTGCACTCGTGTAAAGCACGTTGGGACCTCTGTTTCTGCTGAACTTTCAGCTGTGCCAGAGTGAGGTGAAGTGGCCCTTGTGTAAATAAGAAGTGGGCCCCAGGTTTTCGTTGCTGCAAATGACACATACTGTAACAAAAATAGAAGCTGACTTGTGGGATTAGGTAACAGCCAGTGACACGCTTTGTGTGTGTATTTTAAAAGACAAGCTGCAAAGGAGCTCTCCCAAGTCCATCTGCTCCAGTGATTGATTTCCAGCACATCATTCTGGAGCAGTTTACTTTTATGACGCCCCGTGCCAGGGAATCATTTGTAAATTAACACTGAAGTAGTAATGAAAGAGATGTTGTGCTGGACTGATGAAGTGTTAAGTCATGAAACTTGGAGTAATCCCAGTGTGCAGTTCTGCTGATGAGTGTAGTTCCATATTGCTTAAAAACTGGCTGTTGACTCACATGATACATGCTCTGTGCATTTGCCTTCTTTCACTCCACACAAGCTGTACTCTCTGCTTCTGAGGGCTGAAACCACTTCCTTACAAAATGAGTAATGGCCTCTGTGCACTCTGAACTTACCCTTTTGTAATACCAGCATGCCTTGGCTTGGCCTGGCTGCACTGTGTTGCAGATTGTCCTCTGGATGTTGTGTTACTCTTTCAGGAATACCTCTGAGAAGAGCCTGTACCAGGGGTATGTGGGCATCTGTAGCAACAGGGAGCTGCAGTGCTGTCCTGTCAAAACCATATCATGTGCTGCTTTCCAGCTTTCTGATCTGATAAAAGCACCTCCTGTGCTCCAAATAATGATGGGTGGCTTTTCTTTTCTTGTTTTGCAGAAGTCAGAGGGCCACACCTCTCCCACATGATGGACAGCCAAATGAAATGTCTCAGGCTCCAGTGCTTATTTCCTGCGCTGACCAGTGAAGCTCCACTTTATTGTAAAACATTGTGCTTTACCTAATACCCTAGCCTTGTCTTTACCAAGGGAAGCTAGTCAGTCCATATGATGGAAACTATAGACTTCAAGCAAGTGCTNAAAAAAAAAGAAAAAACCAACAACAAAAAACACTGACGCACTGCACTAGTTATTATTAGATATTCTTAGTCATTTTTGTACATGAAGATTTAAGTTCTAAGATGGTTTATATTAATAGGTTATGCCTACGTTTATATTGTAGAATGATTTTAAAACCTGTTCCAGAGAACTCAAGGCAGCCTGGACAGATGTACCATTGTTAGCGGTGTTTGGGCAGCCACGTGGTCCAGATGTTCTGCACTTTTGTATTTGCCACCAGAGTGGTAGAGTTTACTGGGAAAAATTCTGACAGGCTATGTTTGGGTTTGTTTCTTTTTAATTTAGCTTTCAATAACCAGGATGGTGTGCATTAGAAAAAGGAGTGGCGTATGGAAAAGAAAATACTGCAGATAATTGACTTGTCTTTCATGCCTTGGAGGGTTCCTTTATTTTTGCATAGATACCTGAGCAACTTGGTGAAACTTTCCTGTAAACAAAAAGTACTGCAAAATGTGTTTTTCAAAAGTGACCTTAGTATTATTTCACCTTTCTGAAGAACCTAAACCCGTGAGTTTTCAGCACACATGTACACCAATACACATGCTTTTTACACTTGACAGACACTGGCATTGTTGTAGCTACTGTGTTCAGTCCAAAGCAGAGTTTGCATGAAGGGCCAACCAGAGTTTCAGTGGGTGAAGTTGCATACAGATGGACTACAACCCTAGGGTAACATTTGACTCAATTCAGACTACCAAACAGATCCATCTGCCAGTTTCTGTCTTTGCTTCTGCTGAATTTTTGTGTTTTGCTCTCACAAATGCATCCCAAAAGCAGGCCAAGTGTATCACTTGTCCTGCTTTTTTTTCCTCTCTCTTGACTTACACCATTATATAACCAAGCATTGATTCCTACCAACAGATGCAAAACAATCACTAGTAATTGATCTAAAGCTACAAATTCAACAGGGTACTTCTATAGCACAAGATGTTTCCCTACTTTTTGCATTGTAGCACAACAATTTACCAAATTGGACTCCAGCAATAATTTTTTATTAGTCTTCGTCATACCGGCTGAACTTTTGATAGTATTAGGTTGAGTTTGAAGTTCTTTGAATTAAGTCTTTAAATGATGAGAGTTTACATCATTCTGTCAGGCATTCTTATTTATACTTGATGAATTGATAATGTGTTTTGGGGTTATTTTGTAACTAATTTGATGTAATAGCCATATGGACAGTAAGTCTATTAACGCTTGCTTAGGTTTAGCCTTTCATTATTCTAGTTAAGTGAAAGTCTTTGGTTCAGTGTCAGGAAAAAAATATGCAAGATACCACACGAGTTGTAACAGAGAATTAAAGGCAGGTAGCTGGGCAAGTGTCACTGAAACAGCACAGTGGAGGATGCGTGTGTTGGGAGAAGGGAACAACAGCAAAAGAACAACAAAACTGATGAACCAATGAGTCAGTGAAAAGGCTTTTTAAAAATTCAGGTGCACATATGACTAAGAGCCCCTAGAATGCCATTGCAGCCTATGGCAGTATTTTTAATAAGATTTTATTAAAGTTTTATAAGTTATTTTAACGAGACAGGCAAAACTTCAAAGACTTAAAACTGCTGGGTCACAGCAAGGTGGCTGTTGGGAGTTTTGGACCACTTTATAATTAGCTGAAATCCAAATATGTTCCAGTGCAGGCCGTTCACCTTGACAATGGTACTAACTTATTCTCTAGAAACCTTTAGAGTAGATATATTTTTGTCAAAGCACCCCATCCTTCCTCGATTTAAATTTCAATATTGTTCCTGAAGATATTTCTGTATATTAATGGTACCTTTTTTAAAAGAAACAGAAAATTACTTTTTTCTATATGAATTAATATCTTACTTGATCTGCTTTTCCTTGACTTTCCCTTAGAGAGGGGGTAGGGTTGGGTCAGTTTACTGGATATGACTGTTTTCAGATACTTATAAACCTTTTTGTAGATATGCTTAATTTTTAAGCGATTAGGCACTGAGAGTAGCAGAAATCCTGCAAAGCTTTATAGTTCACTAGGCATTTGCCTTTGTTGGTTCTCTGAGTGATGTCTTGATTTCAGTAGCTAGAATTTTCCCTGAATCTACTAGAAGGGGTATCAGTATTTTCAGGTAACAAAGTCTGTTAGCACAACAAAAAAATATTCAGACCAATATCTTACTGTATTGGGGTTGGGTTGGTTTTGTTGGTTTTTTTTTTTCTTGTTTGTTTTGTTTTAATTTTTATGAATTTCAGCTGCTTTCATTTTGGAAAATCTTATTGCTATCGTGTGTACTTCAGTATACCAGCAAACACTGTTACCCGTTAACACATTGTCCACAAATGCCTCTAGAGAAGAAATTGTTGCACCTTATGTATATCTCAAGCAAACCAAAATATGATGCTTTTCTGCTTTGTTTATTCTGAATATGTTGTATCATACTTTACTGAACCCATTTTAACTTAGCTAAAGCTATCGATATTTATGCATTTCACATTATTTTCTGGATCTGAACCTGTGTATAAATCTTTCTTTTAAAAAAAAAAAAAAAAGAAAAGCATTTACAGTAGTTGTCCTCTGTGACTTCTCTGTGGGAGGGGGGAATCTTGTCTCAAGTGTAACATGCAGTACTGTCCCAGTTTCCTTTGGCTTTTATTTATTTAGTGATCTTTGATATTTAGGCTGTAGTTTTGAGGTATACAAAGTACATTGCTGTAGCTGAAGCTACAGATCTAAGCAGCTGGGATAGAATTACTGTAATGTCTTCTTAATTGTTCTAGTACTGTACACAAGCATGGGAGGAGTGTTCTGCAGAACATTTGAGATGCAGATTCTTATCCCCACAGTAGGTTACTTTCCAGATATTAGACCAAATCGATTAGAACTTGATGATCTTAAAGGTCTAAAGATCAAGCTAAATGATTCTATGATTCAAAAAACATCTAATGGAGATTCCTTAAAGCTCTGCTTATGGCAGTAACTACCCCTGGAATGTGCTGTGATTTCAGAAATAGAATATATTTATTTTAAATGATTGAATGCTCTTTTATACTAATACAATATCCCAAAGTCATGAATAAGAGACTTCTTGGTAGTTTGGGTTTCTATTTTATAGCATTGGTGCATGACTTTTGAAATGAAAGTGATAAGCATTGTTGGAAATGGGCACAGGAACAAGGGACTGGTAGAAGTCTGTGAACTTCTGGTGTTGAAATTGTGGCTTTGGGTGAAAGCTGCCTTTGTAGGACAAGGCTGAAGAGCACTCTGCAGATTGTATGGAGCTGAAACCCAGGAGGCTTGTAACTCACATCAGAATGAGAGAATGCCTTGTAGATTGGATGCTGTCTTTTGGAACAGGATATTACATGGAAGCAGTTTTCATTTCCACTGCCTGTTTAGCTACTGTATGGAACAGACTGAAGGCAACAGCTGTAGGTGTGGGACAGCTAAGAGAAGATGAAAGTAAATCTGGCCTTTGTTCTCAGTATGGCAAAGTTATGGCAACAGTGGGGAATTAGACAGAAGATGTATATATATATATATATATATATATGTGAGTGTGTGCGTGTGCCTGCTTGTGGACATTTGTCAAGAAAAAATGTCAGCAAAAGCAAAACCATGACAGGTCTACAAGAGACTGTAGTGTGTGACCCTTGGAGTGCACTCCCTGTTTGTTTTGAATGTTGAGTCTAATACTGCTACCTCTCCTCAAAGACTACTTCCATTCACTGCCAGTGGTTTTCAGGCTTGNCTGAAACCCAGGAGGCTTGTAACTCACATCAGAATGAGAGAATGCCTTGTAGATTGGATGCTGTCTTTTGGAACAGGATATTACATGGAAGCAGTTTTCATTTCCACTGCCTGTTTAGCTACTGTATGGAACAGACTGAAGGCAACAGCTGTAGGTGTGGGACAGCTAAGAGAAGATGAAAGTAAATCTGGCCTTTGTTCTCAGTATGGCAAAGTTATGGCAACAGTGGGGAATTAGACAGAAGATGTATATATATATATATATATATATATGTGAGTGTGTGCGTGTGCCTGCTTGTGGACATTTGTCAAGAAAAAATGTCAGCAAAAGCAAAACCATGACAGGTCTACAAGAGACTGTAGTGTGTGACCCTTGGAGTGCACTCCCTGTTTGTTTTGAATGTTGAGTCTAATACTGCTACCTCTCCTCAAAGACTACTTCCATTCACTGCCAGTGGTTTTCAGGCTTGTGTCACCTTCTCAGCCACTGGTACCATTTGTGTGTCTCTGTGTGTGTGACTACTTCTGTAGTGCAGATGACTATGCAGTGGTAGCCAAACTGTGTTGCTGGAGCCTTTGTTTTTTTAACCCCTGCCATGGTCATACAGGTTGCAGGACACAGGCTTGTAGTTCCTGTGGTGAGAAGAATCCCTGTTGTGGTGTGCTGGGCCTCAGGGGCTGGGTCACCTCAGGGCTGACTCAGGAAGCCAAATGCTGCTCTTGAAACCCACTTTGTCCTTCNGGTGTGGGACAGCTAAGAGAAGATGAAAGTAAATCTGGCCTTTGTTCTCAGTATGGCAAAGTTATGGCAACAGTGGGGAATTAGACAGAAGATGTATATATATATATATATATATATATGTGAGTGTGTGCGTGTGCCTGCTTGTGGACATTTGTCAAGAAAAAATGTCAGCAAAAGCAAAACCATGACAGGTCTACAAGAGACTGTAGTGTGTGACCCTTGGAGTGCACTCCCTGTTTGTTTTGAATGTTGAGTCTAATACTGCTACCTCTCCTCAAAGACTACTTCCATTCACTGCCAGTGGTTTTCAGGCTTGTGTCACCTTCTCAGCCACTGGTACCATTTGTGTGTCTCTGTGTGTGTGACTACTTCTGTAGTGCAGATGACTATGCAGTGGTAGCCAAACTGTGTTGCTGGAGCCTTTGTTTTTTTAACCCCTGCCATGGTCATACAGGTTGCAGGACACAGGCTTGTAGTTCCTGTGGTGAGAAGAATCCCTGTTGTGGTGTGCTGGGCCTCAGGGGCTGGGTCACCTCAGGGCTGACTCAGGAAGCCAAATGCTGCTCTTGAAACCCACTTTGTCCTTCACCTTTGCAGTCCTGACTTGGCAAGGCAAGGGTGTCTGTGCAGCTCGTGTGCTGTGTACCATACATGATCATGCTTTGGTAGATTGTAGAGCTCCTGGCTATCTTGGCCATGGTTTTTCATGCTCATGGCATTCTCCTTCCCTTGTACTTGCGGAGCTGTCACCTGTAGCTGCCAGGATGCTGAGGCACTTCAGAACACTGAGTGCCTTGAACGAGGGAGTGCATTTAGGCTGTGAAAAGGTAACTTGCCTCCTCCCCCAAATATTTCCCCACTAAAAAGGCACAGTGAGGTTTATGCTCTCACCTCAGTGCTGTTATAGTCATTTATATTCTTAGTATTTTCTACTGAATTGACAGCTTCTGAGATGGACACGTATTTTATGTTGCCCTACTAATGGTTCTAAGAAATCTAGGAAGACTTGGCATGAGATCTCCACTCAGCAACACACCTAAGCTTCTGCTGAAAACCATCCTTACTTGAAGGGCAGCATTGTTTGCACTGTGAGGGTGCAGAGCCCGAGTTCTGGACCACTACACTCTTGGAGTTAAGCCTGGGCTTGCATGATGTTTCTGGGGGAGGTGCTTCCTTGTGGCCAGGGCCCTGGTGGACGTGGAATTTGAAAAGTGACTGCAAATAGCTTCACATTTAATGAGTTCTTCCCAAGAGTTACATGATAGTTTCTGGGTCTTGACTGCAGACCCACACTGAACTCTGATGGAGAAAAACCACACCTGTACAGGCTAACTAACCAGGCTTCTGAATGTAATGTTCTCATCTACTCTTCTCACCCCTACAACTCAAACCTTATTTTCCCCACACACACCACTACACTCCAATCAGTGGTTGGAGCTTTGAAAGTGGCAAAAGCAAGTGTCTGCATGTGTGCATTCATATGCATGCACACAGTGAGTGCAGTGACTTGCAGCATGTTCTCTGGACAAAAGTGTTCCCCTGTTAGGTCATAAAACAACCTGAGGTTTCTCAGATGGTAGTTTTCCAACTCTTGCTGGATTTCAGTCTCTTTCCTTCACATTGCACCATAAGGTGTGCTTCTCAAAAATCACACCTGAAAAAAAAATCACAGATCCTGATGACCAGGATGCTCCAAAAACCTTCTTTCTCAGCAGCACTTGCTTTTAATAACCAGTATCTGTTGACAGTTTTCACACAACTTACGTGCTGTGATCTTTCTTCCTAGAGCCCAATCCTTCATATTCTGTTCTCACATGTAATTCAACTGAATTTTGACACCCAGTGTTTGGCTTTATTCTCTCCTTAGCTTGATGTAAACATGCCCTCATCTCCATCAATGGTATAACAGAGCTACTGCCTTCTCAGATACGTGTAGTTCAAAGGTGATAAGCACATTTATAGAATGTCATGCTTTCTTCAAAAACCTCTAATTTGCTATTTCTAAGTGCACATGTTAAGTCATGTGTATAACATGCTAAAGTACATTAAACTGTGATAATGAAACTGAATAAAATATTTAATAAAATATTTGAAATATTTGATAAGGACCTTCAAATAGATTTCTTTATGTTCATTCTATTTTGGTTATCCAGTGTGTGCCTGTAAACAGTCTCCCATTTAAAGTTAATGATTGCAAATAAATACTATTCCAATGGAGCTTCTTTTATACTTCACCTGCTTTACTACCAAATGATTGTTTAACACATGGCTGAGGTAGGGGTGTCTGCAGAATTTATTTTTAGCTACAGTATGAATTTGTTGGCTTATTTATACTTCAGAAGACACAAGCTCTTTTTCCACCTGAAAATGGAAGATGCCAAAACCCAGAGATGGATCCTCAGAACTCTGTAAGCTGTAGTTTCCTGTCAGATCACCCACTCAGCTTCTGCACAGTGACTGCACAGATGTCACATACTCTGCAAAGAACTTCTGCCCATTCCTTCTTGCTCACACTGTAACGGGGGCTTCCATTTAATTTTCAGCTTCCAAACCTGGTTTCATCACTGCTGACATTATCCAGAATTCAGTGGATTTATGTCAGTGTAAAACTGGAGACTGTGGCCATGGAGAGAGCCAGGACTCAGTGTGGTTAGGCTTGGGAGAAAAGTTTGCCTTTTCTCCTGAGCTTTCCAGGTGTCCACTTTGGTGTTTCTGGATTGTCTTTGCACAAGTGGGGAGCTGGTCTGTAGTCTGCACAAGCAGAAGTCCTCTCACCTGAAGAAGCCCTTGCTGTGTTTTCAGTCTTTGGACACTAAGAGAACTTCCTCTGAAATTAATTATTTTCTAGAAATAAGTAGCAAGAGTCATCAATGTTTAAACTTAAAGGTCCTCACTACTATGGGAATTTATTTAAACCAGAACTCTCTTCTGAACATGTATTTTACCCTCTTGAGGCTTCCAAATCAGACTGTTGGGGATTACGTCTTTTCCTGTCCTTGGATGCCTGAAGCCACCATGATTGCAGTGTGTGTTCTGATGGCAGAAGACCCAAGGACAGACTTTCTGAAGCCAACAGACACCAGTTGTTCACAGGAGGGGAGAACTACTGTCAGTCAAAAGAAGCAGAAGGGAAGCCTTTAGCTTTGGGTTTTTTTTTTTTACTCTGTGCCATTTACTCAGGGAAGAAGAAATGTATGCAATCTTGCACTGCCTTTATGGGCTGTATGTCAGTATGTCTGCAAAGAAACACCAGGAATGAAAAAGCATCAGCATTAAAGGCCATGTAAAGGTCATACTTGGGGAAGGAGGAGAAAAGTTCTGGTTCAGTGAGCAAAAAAAGCTGGAAGAAATCTTAGGGAGTATTTATTTTCTCAGTATAGTATGCCCAGTCAGGGACATTGAAGACACTGTTCTGTTTGGGTTTTTTATTACCAAATTACCTTAAAACAATCCTCTTCATTCCTCAAACTTCCATCTTTTCTCATCTGCTCTGCTCTCATTTTGTTCTTCCAACAAAAGACCTGCTGCCTCTTGGTGAACCTAGTCTGGTTTGTTACTCTCAACTCACATTGCTCCTTGCAGCTGTGTGGCACTGACACTTCTTAGCTGTCAGGTAAGGTGAATTTCCACTGTCATCTTCTGGGAGACACACAGGGCAGAAAGGTGTCCTGCTCCTCAAGAGCTGTGCTTCTGCCAGATGCTCTGATGTTTTCCCCTCAATACCATTTGTTGGGTTCTTCTCATTTTTCACCCCAGAGATTTTTTTTAATGTGCTTTCCAGCAGACTTTTTTCCTCCAGTGTGACAACATCAAGACACAAAGTATACTTGAGCACACCCTGATGCTATAAACCAGCTTGTGAAGCTGTCTGTTCTTCAGTAGGACACTAGCACTTTGTAACAAAAGACAAGAAGCATTCCTATATCTACTGCAAAGTTCTGTTTTGTTTTGTTTTCAGAAATAAAAGCTGTAAGATACAACACCTACCATCTACTCAGTGTCAGCTTCTTTTTGTGGGCTGGTCTTGGCAGTAAGAAATAGACCTCTAATGTAGTTGCTTTTGAAATACATGCTGGATTTCAGCTAGGCTTCATTGGCTACTTACTGATGGGAGAAGATAAAATTAGACCCTCAGCAGAAGTAAGCAAGTGCAAGATGCAGCTCTCTGAATCTCAGCTCAAACTCCATGTGAAAATCCAGCCTTTGTGGAGTGATGCAAAAAGTTTATTCCAGAGAGAGCACCACTTCAGCTTCTTTGTCAACCCATGAAACTAGTTGAAACAAACCCCAAAATCAAACCAGCTGAGTCAGAGTGTCAGGCTGAGCACCAAAGTGTGATTGTCTGAATGCAAGCACCTAATACTTCAATCCACTGCTCACCATTTTGTTTATTGCATTTGTTACCTTAGTGTTTGGTCATGGAGAAGTAACATCAGTAGTGTCAAGTATATTTAGTACAGTTTGCACACTAAGAGAACAATGGTGTTGACATCAAACACATCCAGTTTAATGAAAAAAAAAAAGATCTCTCAGGAGATACCCTTCTGATCCAAAAGAAGCATTTGGAGTGCATCTTAAAAGTTAGTTATGGGACCTACTGATGGCTTCCCAGTCATGGCAGACCATCAGGCTCCAGTCAGACCAACCTGAACATCAGTTCCCTTCCTTCCAAGCAAGGGTGGGTTTCTTTAATTCCTGGTTAACACCTAGGTCTCATTTCAGGCTTTCCTAGTATGAAAAATCTTTATTCCTAAATGTTTTTATGAGTGAGATTCTTAACATTATTTTGCTGCTGGAGGTCTTAAGACTCAGCAGCATGTTCCCAAAAGTTCCAAGATCCATCATCTCAGGGATTTCTATTCTGATTGGAACCCTCTAAATGCTGCTGTCTTATCACTGTGGATTATTAAAATGACTTGCTGTATTTCAAGAGTTGCACAGAATTTGGAGGTCAGATAATCCTAGTCAGCAGTTTAAAATACTTGGGATTGGTGCTGGTGTCAGTGTCAGTAATGGCAGCTTTTGTAATGGCACTGGTTCTGCAGTGCTGGCTCTGAACTATGCATGTTATGGTAAACCTGGGATCATCAGTGAGTGTCTTTTCACCCTTGCAAATCTAGTGACTCCAGACAGCTTGCAGTGTGTCTGCCATCAGCATAGGTCAGGGTGATGTCACCTGAAGCAAATTCATCACACATCTCTCTGACAGACAGGTGGTCCTGTTCTATTCAGAGACATTCCATCTGGTCTGCTCCTTGCTGGCTCTGTCAGAGACCCATTCTTGCCTGGGGATGAACCTTTCTGGGACTCCCAGTTTTGGTGTTGGCCATGAAACAGGGCTCTGGCAGAGGGAGACTCTTGCCTCAAGCACCCCATCCTTTCCTCTTTGGGAGAGCAAAGGGTGGGGGTGCCACAGCAGCTCTGTCCGTGCAGCAGGGATCTCTGTGTGCCCACAGCTGCTTGGGTGTAAAACACCAAAATTCAGCTGGGAACTGGGTGGTGAAGTCAGGCCTCTGTAAACTTCCAGGGTTTAGCATGTGGCAGTGGGAGAGTGAGGGGTGTTGTGTGTCTTCCTCAGTCAGAGCAGCTCTGTGTGCTGGGTTTGGCAGGTCACAGCAGCAGAGCTGGGGTTTCTTTTCTCTTGGAGAGCAGTGTTTTCCACAGGGAAATTGCCATCACAACACATGGACTATTTTGTTGGCTTCAAGAGGTTCCAATTTCAAGAGCAAGGTTTGCCAACCAATCTTGAGAAAAAAAAAGAGGAGGAATTGCACTTCTAGTCCGTGGCTTGGAATGGGTGCTGTGTTGATGATGATTTTTCAGACAGGATTAATATGTGAGCTGCTTGAGGTGTGATGTGGTTCTAAGCCATCCCATTCTCTTCTAGATGACAGATGTCTTTGGCACATGGCAGAAGTGTTGCTGACAAGTGCTTCCCTGCTTGTATGTCATAAATAACACCGTGTTCATCATCATTTTAATCAGTGCTTAAGTAACTTCTTCCTGCTGCATTTGTAGAAAATACATTGTGCTTGCTTGGCAGGAGGCATAGTTTGCCCCTGGAAAGGAATGGAGGAAAGCATTTGCTGTGTGGCTGTCTAATGTAGATCCAGACTTTGTTTCAGAGCAGTTTTACTAGTAACTAGTGTAACATAGTTAGCATGTCATTAATTTGGTTCTGGAATCTTTTAAAGTGAAGGTTTGCCACCTGACTTGCCTTGGTCACTGTGTGGTTAGAAGAACATTAATCTCCAGATTATCTGTAGGGCTGGGTCTTTAGCAATTTCAGATTGCATCCATGTAGGTGCTTTTTTGAAATAACTAATTTGTGAATTGTGCTCATAGGTTTCATGTATGAGAACCATGAAAACACCATAATACACAGGAGACAAAATAAAAGCAGTAGTTTGATATTTATAGACAGTGTTAATCTGCAATTTGTTAAAAAAAAAAAAGACAAAAAAGTAGATGTGTGCTGTGCAGAGTGAGTCTGTCACTGGCAGCCAAGGGCTGTCTGCAGGGATTTGAAAGCATCTTTAATGAGATAAAAATCTATTCTTAGATAAGAATTTCTGGGCTTTTAGACCATTCAGTAAATACTCCCAAGTGCTTTGCAAGATAAGTAATTTTTTACTAGTTTTGATTAATAAAATTGAGAATACAGTTAGATTAACAGTCTACAGATACCTAAAAAATGGTGGATGTCATTCTTTAGATGCCATGCATTGCCTCAGGCTCAGATGGGAGCCCCTTGGCAGCACTGGCCTGGCACACTTGGCAGGGCTTGGGGGAGGACATGGTGGCATGTGTGGAATGTGCAGCTGCCTTCAGCACCATCCCATAAATTACAGACATTGGGAATCCAGGACTGAAGTGACATAAGAGCTGTTGAAAAATCAGAACTATTTGGGTTTTCTCACTTTTGTCAGATTTTATTAACCAACTGAAAATGCTTTGTGTTTGATAGGGAGAAATCTCTTTGCTGTCTGGGTTTTTCTATGTTGCTGGAAGTTGAACATACTAAGCCTCACTTGCTAATTTCTCACCTTTCTTTCCTCTTCTCTGTTCTCTCAAGAGGCTAAAATCTTGATGAACATCAGCAGCAGATCATCCCACCAGTTTTCAGTGAGATGGGCCATGGCCCTCACCATCCCAAGCTACTGCACAACTCTGAAAAACCCACAGTATTTTGTCAATTAGTGGTATTTTTAGCAACAATTTTCCTCAACTGTGGCCGTGCATCACATGCAGCTTCTGCAAAAAGATAGGCAAAAGGAGGTGGGATTCTGCAGCAGAGTTGGTAGAGCAGCAAAGCTTGGCTCCCTCAGCCCTTCTTGCACCCCAGCTCTGTAGGAAAGCCCAAGTGCCAGTGTCAGGCACCCAGCAGGCTTTTGAAATATGATGAATTATTTCCTCCTCCTAACAGTTTATTGAGAATAAATTGAGTTTATTGAGAACAGATTCAGAGTTTATGAGGATTTGTCCTGGTTCATTTTTTAGTGCATGGCTTCTTACAGCAACTAATGTACCTTGAAGTCACATGGTTTTTTTCTTGTGACAAACCCCAAACCCCCTTCAGCACTGCTTAGCAGACCTCCAGGGTTTGCATTAAGTCATACTAAGCCTTAACTTGCAAAATAAAAATGCTCTCCACATTTCTAAATTTCTTTCCTTGGAGGGGAAAACAGAGTCCCCAGAAAATTAACTTTTATTTCTCCATAATTACTGAAGAAACCACCAGATCAGCAGCTGAACGGTGGGGACAGACCCTCTGCAGAACGTGCCAGTGAGAGTTGGACCCCTGGGAGTCACAGTCAAAGTAAGGGCCATTGCTCTACATGTCTTGGTAAAATGTGGCTTTTAGTTTCTCTCTCTTTCACCTACTTGTGATTGAAGCTGTCCTAGGTACTTGATGTGGCAGAGTTTGTGTAGGGTGAGCACACGAGTTGAGGAGCCATGCCATAGACTTGCATCATGAAATGTGCCACTGGGTGGTCTTTTTTCACTCCTGGAATTTATAAAAGGTGGGGGAAAAATCATTTAAGGTGTGCAGACAAGCCACTAGGGAAGGGCAGCTTCTCTATAAATCAAATTGTGCATTTTTTTGTTGGCATTTCTATGGTGAGGACAGGTCTGCAAGCTGCTCAAGTCCCTGTTTACTGCAGCAATGGTGGGTGGATGGATTCCTGCAGTAGGTGAGCATGGCAGACTGGTGCTGCCACTGCTGCTCTGAAGTCCTTTCATTCCTGCAGCTGGGTTGCTGTTCATGTTGTTGTGAAGATGTTTTAATTCGTGGTGTCCCAGCTGAGAGGAGCTCAGTGTGTGAGATCAGCTTTGGGCAGTCTATTCTGTGAAATGCAGCATCTCAAACCGTAGTTGGCTTTTCCTCATGGCTTTTGAGTCCCTGTTTCAAATGTCCCAGGCTCCTAGCTCGACTTATTTTTTTTTTCCTTTTTATTTTTTGTTTCTGAGCCAGAGTCAAGTTTCCTATAAACCAGGTAATCTTTGGGGCTACTTGTGGCAGATGTTAAAAAACAAGTGCTTTTTGGTTTCTCTACCTGTGCAAGCTACTGGCAAGAAGCAGCAGAGGCTATTTAAATTTAGCCACAGTGATTCATCTGAGTGTGATGTTTACTTGCTCATTATCAAGTTGCCAGTAGTTCAGTCAACATTTTTCAAGTGACCAAAGGCTGGAGGAAAGCTTTTTGTGTTAGCTGTTGGAATGAACACTTGTCTGCATTCCTCTTGCTTTGCTACTCCCCTTTTTTTATTGTTTTTCAGGAGGACTGTAAAAGTAGACAGGCTTTTGATGCTTTGTAAGATGTCCACTGACTCTTAACAGGATGTCTGATGAGCTTGGGTGTGTCCTGGACAAAGAGCAAGCCAAGGCAGAAAACTGAGCAGCCAGTCAGGATATTAAACACATCCTGAGTTGTGGCAGGATGAGATCTTGCCAGTGTTTACTCAGCACTGGGGCCCAGGGCCAAAAAAAGGGACTTGGAGATCTCAGCTGGAGAGTTGCTCTGTCCTGAGGGAGGTGAAAATATCTTTATCAGATAACTGATGGATTCAAAGCTGTAATAGTGGGGACTCAACCATTTCCTCGTGCTGTTCTTTCCACTGCTTGACTCTAATTTTAAGGATGGTTTATTCCCCCAGTGCCTAAGTAAAAATTAAATAGAGAGTAGAAAAAGTTGGTGTCTTCAAAAGATGTTGGAAGTGTTTTGGCTGTTTTTATAAATGCTACCTTAGAAATAATGAGCAGATAAAATGAAAGACAAGGCTTTCAGGGGGCACCAGCCCAACTGTAGTGCTAGCCACGGGACTTCTCCATGCCTTTGAAAATGTCTTTCTTTCTCCTGTGTGTCAGGTTGACAGTTAATAGCCATACCAGAGAGGTTCAAAGCAACCTTTCTCCTCGTGCTGTGTTTTCTATCTAGCAGTTGCCTTTAATTTTTTTTACAGAGTTCTGACAGGAAAAAAAAACAACAGAAAACCAAACTAAACCAAAAAAAAAAAAGCCCCAAACACAACCATAAACCAAAACCCAGCTGGCCAGCTTTTCCCTCGGTACCCTTTCGGACAGGTCCATCACAAAAGCCATATTGCAAGGAGGAAACTGAAGGAGAAGAGCATCCATTTCACTGAAGCCTGCCCTCCCTCCACAGCCATTGTCCCATTGCCATTGGAAATGGGTGTTTGTTTCCCAGCTCCCCTCTGCTGACACTGCTGGCAAAGCACTGCCTGCAGTGAGGTGCAACCCACCCACTCTCTGGGCAACTGAGAAAAGCTGCCCACAGTGACATCAGCAGCTCAGGGACCAGGACATTCCTGGGTCTCTGCTTTGGGACAGGGACCCGTGGCTCTACCATGTGATCCTCTTTCCAGCCCCAAAAAGCAGGAAAGGAGGAATCATTTGGCAACACTTAGGAGACTAATGGAGCCAGCCCAGCACGTGGGCAAGAGCTGTGTGCTGCCTTGCTGGGGGTCTGCTCATCTTCCCAGGGTGATGCCACAGTTTGCCATGGAGTCTCAGAGGGACAGACTGTGCTTTTCCCAGTTCAGAATGCCCATTACTGGGAAGCAAGGGGGAGGGCACATCCCTCAAGCAAGGAGTGAATTTCCTTCATTTTCTGCCCATCCCAGGCTGTCAGGAAGCTTCCTGTCTGCACCCCCACTTATAGATATGTCAAGGAACACAGATGGGTTAGGGAGCAAAGTTTATTTAATTCTAGTAAGAGCCTTTGACAGAACCCAGTGCAGCTGCATACCAACCAAAGGCTGCCATTTTAAGGGTAGTATTCCTACAGGAGTTGACAATCTCAAGAGTGTTCAGAGGAAAAACATTTCTCGGCTGAAGAGGAAATGGGTGCAACAGAGCAGTTCAGAAATTGCAGTGTCCTCATCAACCCTGTGAGTTGATTTTCCCCAAGCCCAATAATCACCCTGGCAAGGAAGGCCTGGCACTGGGAGTTTTTGGCTGCTGGTTTCACACCCAGACTGTGAAATACAGTGGATGCCCATCAAACTCTGCTTCAGCTTCAAATTAACCAGTGTGTTCAGCAGTCCCTAGGCTTTCACAATGGATATCATCTTTAGCCATGCCTGGAGAAGGAAAAGTGGTTTCCTCTTTGTTTCACAGTTTCTCTCCTGCTCCAATAGACTCCCTTGTGCTCCTGCTGATTTCCTCACTCCTGCTCAACCCTACTTTTCTTGATAGGTGTTTTTGTGCTAAGATGGCCTCTGTCGAGGTGTGAGTGCTTCTACTGGAGGCTGTTTCTCCCCAGTGCCCTCTGCCAGGCCAGGTCCAGGGGAACAGAGCAGTCCCTTGTGCTGGTGGGACTGTGCTGAGTCACACAGGCTGGATCCTGGCTTGGCAGGTTGGAAGGGAAGGTTGGCAGGCTGCAGGGCAGGCACCAGAACATCCCTCCTGCCCCCCTCAGCCATCTCAAATCACCAGGTTTTCTGCCTGAGGGGGACACGCCCCGTGCTTGTGCTGCTGTGTTTTGGGTCTCTCCTGGGCCTGAGCCACTTACTTGGAGCAAACCCAGCTCCTCACCACCCGGGTGATGCCCAAAGTAGAGTGGCTGCTTATCAGGGTGTAATCTCACATTTGGGAAGATGCTTCTAGAAACCCTTACAGCAAGGAGTGTGTTAAGTGACATGTGTGTGTCATGAACTACACAGATGTAGCACCTCACCAGCAGCAAAGCCTGGGGAGGGTTTGGCTGAGAGCAAAATGTCATCACTTACAAAAGAGGCCTTGTCCCTTTTTTTTTAGTAGAAAATCCCAGGGTAAAAGCTGCTGCCTGTCTCTACATCTGTGATCCTGCTTTGCTATTGCAAGATGTTATCAGGGAATAGGCTGGAAACAGGTGGCACAAAAGGCATCCTTGATCTCACCAGGTCCTAACCTGTCCCCTGCTTGGTGTCTTGGGCTTGGCCCTTGGGCAGCAGCCACAGGCAGTGCTGTGCTGCCTGCCTGCCTGCTATGGGGAGTGGGAGGCAGGAGATCTGGCCCAAAATGGATTAAAAGCATTTCCTCAGAGAGTTTGGTTTTGTTTTAGTAAGTCACACTGAGTAGCCCTCAGGACACTGGCTGTGGGAGAATGAAGGACTGTGCCCTAAAAGTAAAATAGAGTGGCTGGCTGGCTGCTGTGTGAAGGAGTGCTGAGAGTTTGCTGTGAAGTGAGAAGCATCACATCTTCCTTAGAGTGGTTGGAATGTGCAGGGTTTGGCAGGGGAAGCACTTTGAGAAATACTCTTTTAGACTAAAAACCAACAATACTCTGCATGCACATGCAGCCTAGATCTTCATAACGCCGCCAGGCTTTGACAGTGTACTGCAGCATTCTTGCTATTTCTACTCGGCAGTTACTAACACTATACTCCAGTACATTTTGTGGTTGCAGTTACAGCACCATAAAGAGCAATCCTGATGACTAAAGGCAGCGCTGTCAGTGCAGGTGGCAGCTATAGCATTAGGAAAAAAGATTTGGAGGGGAGATACCAGAACTTGATGGTCTGCTAGTCTTTTATATTCCATTTTTAATATACTTCCTGAAATGAAGCTTCAGAAAGGTACACTGCCTCTTTAAAATTAGTCTAGGAACTACAGGTAGTTCACATTATTTTTAAAATAATAAATCTCTCTATATATCTATATTAAAATATATATGTATACATAAGTTGGCTAGCCTACCTTGTGGAAAGGCTGCAGCTAAACTAAGTCTGAGCTAATATTGTATTACCATGGTCTTCTGGTTTGTAGATAGCCCTTCCTTATTAGATGAGGTTCTGTTCTCGCTCCACAGAAGGTGCCTGTGTATATAACTCCTTTGTATTGCTTTCTGCAGAGTCCCTTATATATTTCTTACTACTAATGCTGTGTAGAGAAGGAAATCCAGAGATTTTACTACTGATAATTAACCATATAATGGCCATTAGCAAAATAAAGATTTAGTTGTTTGGGAAACAGATTATTTATATTGTGTATGGTTTATTGCCTGATAACTTGTTTGGTGACTGGATATTCTTTTCCTTCTCCTGGTCCTTTTCTGCTTTTTCCAGCTATGGTGTTTACTTCTCACTTTGATTATCTAGCAGGCAATAAAGTATATTGTATGTTTTGAAGCCAAGTGGTGTGCTTCTTAATTGTCCATTAGGGGGGAGTCAGTGTGCTCTTCTTTCTCCTTCCTCTGGAAGCATCGGGGCTGAGTACAGCAGCTCTGGGAAAGTGCCAGGGATGAAGATGGTTTCAAGATCAAACTTGGATGGAGAGGGAGATCCCTTGCAGCACAACTGGGGATGTCTGCACAGGTAAAAAAAAAAAGAAAATGCACTTGAACCTACAGTTTTTCTCCTGGGCCTGGTCAAAAAAGGTTCTGTGAGTACTTCTGTGAGTAAATCAGTTTATTTCACTCTCATCTCTATTTTCCAGACTTGTTTCAGCCAGTGATGTGATCCCTAGGGAGGGAGCTGTGGTGTGAGTGGAGCCTCTCCTGATGAAAATGCTCCAGGGGTAAGTGCAGCATGAAGAGGTCCAACTCTTGGGCTTAGCTGTAGTTTCATTGGTTTTTGATGCTGCAGTCAAGATTTAGGGGTCAGCAGCATCAAACCTCGGGGGTGACATTCCTGGGGTACCCTGGAGATGCTGGGAGAGGAAAGTGCTATTGAGCACCTTCCAGATAAAATCAGCACAGAGTCATTAAAAGAAATGCAGCCCCATCCAAAGCCCCATCTATTAATTGTGGTGATTTAGCAGTTTCATTGCTTCTCATGTTCTCCAGAGGCCCAGTGTGCTTGGAGGTCATTGGTCTTCTGCAGACCCAGGCAAACACTGATGCTTTTCAAGTGGTGCAGAGCTGGGTGGTAGTCTCAGGGCTGCCTACATCCTTACACTTTACACCAGTTAGGTGCTGATTCAAACTAAGCCACAACAAGGCACTGTTAAATCTGTGTAGTACAAGACTTCAACATAAAATCCCTGTCTTGATATCCATGCTGAGCATGTTCAGGTTACCATAGGAAAACACAGTGGAACTGGCCCAAAACACCCAGTCAGGGTGAGTCAACCCACCCCCACCCCCCCCCACCCCCACACAACCAACTCCCAGTGGATTTGCTGTTGAACTGGTGCACTCAGTAGTGCTTTGACTCACTCCTCCTGGTTCTGGAGAGTTTGGTGGAACTGTGTGCTGTGGGATCAGCTGCTGTGTGACACCTCCCCCCCCCATGCTGCACGTGCATTAATTCTCTTCTGGTATTTCATAACTTGGCATCTCTGGGCCTGGCATGCCCCAAACACACCTTCAACCTAAAGGATCTTCCTTTGGCCAGCTTCCAGCCACATGCACTGAAGGATCTTCAGTACTTGTGCACGGGGACAGATTACATCTAGTTGTGTGCAAACCTCCTGAAATTGGAATACAGACTGCTGTTTGGTCCCAGTCCATTGCAGCAAATTACTTGCTAATGAGTCATTTGAAAAATTGCTTACCCACAGCTGACCTCCTCCAGCTGCTTCAGCTTGCTGGGAGGGAGAGGGACCTCAGGGGAGGAGGCAGTGGTGGCTGGGGCTGCATGCCTTGGGTAGCATGGGTTGAGCAAGAGCAATGATGGTGGTGACAATGGTGGTGACATCTCTGATAAGAACATGTCACTGCAGGGTCTTCAGCTGCACATTTGGACTCTCTTTTCCTTCTGCATTCATGTAGTGTTAGCAAGGACAGTGTCTCAAACAGGTCAGTTCTGTGGTGTCTGTACCAAACTGGTTTGGTTAAGGGTGGGGTGCCTCTGTGACAGAAGCAAACACAAGCAATAGTGGGAAGCAAGGGAAGGAGTTTAGGCTGAAGCCAGCCAAACATTTCACAAGGAGGGGAAGAACTTGCCATACTGAGAAAACATTGGTTGTGATCCTTGAATGATGTCCAGGTGTTGCAGGAATCAGACACGGGTCAGTGTTCTGAGCATCTCTCACCTCCACATGATGCTCTTACACCCTGAGCAGGCTGCAGGGAACCAAAGATAAGCTGTTTGCAACTGCCCAGGAAGCAAAAAATCTGTCATAATCAATAGTTTAATCAATAGTTGTAACTCAGCTTGAAAAATGTGTCCACAGACCACTTTACTATTTGGTGGTGCTGAAACTGGGTGAAGCACAGTTTAATTCCAGCAGGTGCTCATGAAGGGAGGGTGAGTGAGAAGCTACCCTGCCTCCTTCTTCACATAATTGATCCTTAACAGGAGAATAAATTGTCTAACTGTAAAAGAGAGATCATTCACTAAAATATTTGTCTAAAACAGATGGCTCTGGTGACTCAAACTACTCCCCCAGATAGAAGATAGCTGAAAAGCAACTGGAGTTTGCCATTTAGAAAAAAAACCTGACACACCGTGGAGATGAGTCTAAGAAAAACAAAGGGGAAAAAAAAAGAGCACTCACAGGTCCCATTTAAAAGATTAAAAAAAAGGTTTATCTGGATCACTTCTCCAGTCTGGCACCAGCTTGGTGCTGCATGTGTGCAAGGCTGGGATGTGGGACATGTTACTTGTTTTTCCAGGGTGGAGATGTATTACTCACAAGCTCCCAGAGGCTTCCCTAAATACCTTCAGCTGCTTGGTTTTGGCCACTTCTGCAGCATCACTGGTTTATCATTCCTCTGGGAGCAATTCCAGGGTATGGCTATTTTGGCCATAGCTTTTATGCCTTAATTCCTCTTTTCTACCCTTTCAAAATCACAAAATTCTTGCCTTTTGGCCAGCCAGCCCCCAGCCTGTGCTGCTTCTTTTCTGTCACCTGCTTTTACAAATATCTGCTGCTCTGCCCTCTCCTTCTGAGCCCTGATGCTTTCACTCCTCTTAGAGGAGCTTGTGTTATCCTGCAGCACTCACCTGCTGGAAAACTTCCAGAGTGTCTGGGTACCTTCCTTGCAACTCACCCAACCCAGCGTAGCTCTTGCACTATTAGGTAAACCTTGACACAAAATCAAACACATCTGCATATACACTTTGAAATTACCCCTTTTGACTAATTGCTTTCTCTTCATAGTGTAATTTTTCCAGCTAACAGCAAGTGGCTACAGCTGGGGTGCCAGCACAGATGGTTTTCCCTTGGTCAAGCCTGTGCAGTGCCAAGGGAGCCAGCACCACACCACTGGGGCACACCTTCTGCCTGGGCGTCCCTCCCTGAGCTTGCACTTGGGGAATCCTGAGACCACATCTGCTGTCAGGGGGGTGATGCCAGCTCATGCCCCTGGGGCCTTGACAGCAGGAAGCCTGCCTGATTCTCTGGACTCTGCCACAGGACATCTTTCCACTTTTTCAGGATGGCCAAGGAAAGCTCTAGATTTGGTTTGTTGTAGTTGAAGTTCTTCTCCTCAGGGGAAACCATCATTTTGGCCCTTAATATATCCATTTGGGCTGTTGAGGTTGCTTTTGCAGTTTCTGCTGAAGTTTTTCCTTCAGGACCAAGTATTAGGGGCTTCTCAGACTTTAGCCAAGTGAACAGGATTAGCCTTTTAATAAAGTCCATTAATGAAGCATGCAAGTTATTGAAGAAAATGTACAACATATTGCTAAAGAAAAATAAACCAGAAAAGCTGCTTTGAATCCTCCCAGCTCAAGTTCTGGGGGCAGCCAGGGCATGAGCTCAGCTGCACCATTCTCAAGCAAGGGGAGGAGCACACTGGCCCATGGCAACTGGTGCCAGTGGCTGGTGTGCTCAGCACCAGTCACCCCATCCCCTGCCAGGTTTTGCTGCTCTGAGCATCACAAAAAAACCCAGCAGTGTGAGGAGAGGGCTTGAGGCAGTGTTAACAAGTACCTCAAGGCCATCTTTCTACCTCTCAGGTCTGTTTGGCAACATTGTGAGGTTTCAAAGCAGTTTAAGGACTTGCACATGCATTTGTTACAACAGCCTGTCCAAAAGTTAAGTTTTAATTTTCTTTAGTAAGTTCAGAGGTTAAAGTACACCAGAACTTTTAAGCAGGTATTTTTAAACTGCTTATTTTAATCAGATGAATTCAAATTTCAACTCTATTTTCCTGCTTCTTCAAAGAGAAGTTGGTATTTCAAAAGCTCAGGGCTTCAGTTCAAGTGATTCACTCTTCTGGAGATACCATCTGAATCAAAACAACTGCACTCACTAACAGAGAATTAAGCCACTAAAAACATTTTTTTGTTTTTTTAATTAGCCTTTATGAATAAATCATGACATATTTCCCCAATTGGACTCTTCTAGCTTTTTTTTTTTTAGTAAATCTAATCCCCTGTATAAGAGAATCTCTGCCAGTTTGAAGAGCATTATCCTCAAACAACATCTGGAGGCAAAATGGACCCTGCACTCCAAAACCCATGGACCAGGCATGAAAATGTAATGCTGACCATCCTCCTCCTCACAGGACAATGTTTCTGTGCCTTTTTGGCACAGGTTATACATATGATTTCAGAGTTATTCCCAGGGAACAAAAGTGGCTTTGCTTCTCTTTTTGTGAACCTGCAAGCTGCTCCCCAAAAAAGAAGCTGCTACAAACCAGTGTCCTTATGACTCCCCATGATTGCAAACCCTATTTGGTCTCATGCATGAGTCCTCAAGTTCCTGGTCAAATCACAAGGATTCTTTTTCACTTTCTATTAATCTTAATTTCAAACCCTCCACGGTGTCCTTTCTCATACCCTGTTCCCCAGCTGCAACCATGTGTCCCATCTTGACAGGTCTTGCCTGCAGGTCTAGCACTCAGAATAGCAACGTTCATCTTCACAATCTCATTAACATTTTTACAGGTCTCTCTGATCTCCTGCAGGCTCAGCTAAGCAATGGGGCTGGAGTGGAGCTTTGTAAAATGAAGAATCAATCATCACAAGTGTACACACATGGACCATTCTGTTGCAATAATGTGCTGTTGGGAAGCTCAGTCCATTCAAATCGAGGTGGAGGAAACTGTTCACACTCTTCCAGCAAATCTGCACGTTTCAAATACTTCTCCCACCAAATGGATATTCATGAGTCTCTCTTCCCTTCACTGCACCCACTCTCTAGCCCAGCAATTTCAAAAGCCTCCTTCCTGTACTCTTTAAAAAACAAGCAAGCAAGCAAAATAACAGAATAAAAACTTGTTTCAACACTGCAGTTCTCCTCCCCCAAAGCAGATGATCCTTGTCTCCAGCTATTTACATTTGTGCATTAAAGTCTCCTGCCAATGAGATGCAGTCTGGTTCTACCCTATTCTCACACTCAGTGGAAGTATTCCTTCCCCTTCCACCAGCTGCAGCAGAAAAGGGGACCTGTAAAAAGCTCATTTTTAGTGCTCATCCACTGCAGCTCCTCGTGCAGGGTTTGGAGCACACCTACCTCAGAGCCCTTGCCTGACTGCAGGAGTGTGCACAAGGCAACCAGTCCAGTTCACACCCTTCTTCCCCTCCAGAAAGCTTTGCAGGAATCCCTGAGAACACAGGAGACAGCCAGCAGAGGCTGTATCTGTGACAAAGGCATGGAAAGTTAAGCACAAAATCATTATTTACTGGAGGAAAAAGAGAAGTATGATGCTAATAAGTGGAAGGAACTAGGGGATATCCACTGTTAGGTCCATAAGCATGGGAGTAAATGTTCTGCTAGAGCTCTGATAAAGCATTTAGTCTCTTTCAGAAGGCTTCTGGGCTGCCCAGTTCAGGTTTGGGTTGGTTTTCCTGGTTGGAACAGTCTGAAACACAGGCATTAGATGGATTGCACTGAGATATTCTCCAACCACTTACATATAGGGATTAACACCATTTTTCTCACCCCAGAGTTTACAGTTCACCCTGCAGTGAGGTCCCACACAGCAAAATTCCAAAACTGCTCCATGTTGTAGCTCAAGCTGTGGTTCATTGCTCCTTGAGAGAGAAAAGTCTGTGTGGACAGGAAAAATCACAAAAGATTTCAGAAGAGATCCTGAAGTAACAGAATTGCTAATAATGATCCCTGCTCCCATGAGCTCAGCTCTACTGAAAGGGATGTGTGAGCACAAATACTCCCAGACAGCACTTACAGCTGTCTTTCTAACAAATATCAACCAAACGTTGAGCAAATCTAGAATTGATACAGTAATGCTTGAGCAGCAACACAAGACAGTCTCCTCTTGCTGAAAGGTCAGGTCAGCATGGTGAAGACTGAGTGGGAGTCTGTGCTTCTCTGCTGTGCTTTGGGAGTCACACTAGGAGCTTCTTACTCCTCAGCTTTTATTCCCTCCCACAGCACACCCAGGTGACAACGTTTGATGGCTGAAGCTGGTCAGCCCAAGTCGAGTTGTCAGAGGTCCATCTACAGACTTTCTTCCACAGCTGGATGACTTTTTCAGGAGAAATGGCCAAGATCTCCCAACCAAAAGCATCTGCAGTGGCATAGTAACCTGAGAACATTCCTGTGTATCCAGTAAGTAACCTGGAGGGAGAGGATGCAAAGGCAAGAAGAGCTGCGACTATGAATTTATAGAAGCAGTTACAGAAGTTCAATGATACCAACAAGAAAAATCTCTCACAAAAACAACTTAAAATTACTTTATTTTTAAAGTATATTAGCACAATATTTACAAAATCGCTTCATGTTTCTTTCATAAATAAAAGCATTTTGGGGGGGTGAAGACTATAGATCTATAGATATTGTCTATATATTTATATATACACATACATACACACACAAATGGAAGCATACAGTTATGAACAACTTTGGTTTTTAATTACTGGTGGAAAAGGGATGGGCACATCAATGACTTTTTGAACTCTTGCTCTAAAATTTTTACCCACAAAAAAAAAAAAAATACAACCCAAAAAAACCCACCAAAACAAAAAACCCAGAGAAAAACCTTAAACACAAAACGATGGGGGGTTTCTTTT
>VYZU01019386.1:0-16125 GCA_013401355.1 Ceyx cyanopectus | reverse complement strand
TTACTATAACTCACTTATTTTTGCTCTTTCCTCATCAACAAAGAATGCAATAGACTAATCTTAACATTGGAATAATTGTCTAGTTTTGGAGCCTTTGATGGTACATCCCTATTTTGCTGACAAAGCCAACAGACATCAGTGGAGTAGCTGTGTGCACATACGTACCTCACTTTTGTAAGCTTGTGTAGAGTTAGTAAGAACTACAATTTGTAACTCAAACACCTTGTTTGTTGCCATGTTTATAATATTTGGAATAAAGACATGACTAAGCAAAGATTTGGTCTTCAGCTCTGCTCTTCCATCAAATAATCTTCTTTTATATTAAGATAATACATATATTCATACAGAAAACAATATAAACCTTTGCTGAGTGTATATACACACACAAATATGTTTATACTTAGACTAATCAATACAGAATTTAAAGAGACACAACATATCCTGATTTCATTCTACCTTGGCCCTGTATTACTGTGTTTATTCTTTGGTTGCCTGGTGACTGCCAAGTTTGAATTAAATCTCTTCCTCCCCCTTTAGTCCTCACCTGCTTGAGAAAGTGTCCAACAGGAATACTGGTTTTGGTTATTTATGTTTCCAACTCAGAAGCTGTCCTAGTAAAAATAAAGTGTTTTGGCAAGGGACAAGAAAACATTGCATTCACAGAAATGGGCAGTGCCACATTTTCCCTCATTCCCACTAGGGGTCAATGAAATTCAAATAAATATCATGACTCATTCCTTGCTCAAAGTTTCTTCTTTCAGTAAATCATAGATTGATTTACTGAGTAAGATAGTAAAGAAGGCTTGGAACACAGTGAAATACATATGCAGGTGCACAATGGGAACTGAGTTTAACCAAAACTGATTTACTAACATCTTTCAATTTAATGGCTTCACATTTTTTTTCCACAGAAGTGTGTGCACTTATGTCAATATGTGCTTTTGACATTAGAGGAACTGTAGCCACTAAATTTTTATGCATCCTCTGTGTCCCCTTTTCACTTTAAAGCCTGTATTTATGAGCTGGAAATGAATTGCATACTTCATCCGGACCCTGTTTTTTTATTTTATTTCAATCCCTACAATGCCATCATGGCTTCTTTAGCATCATTTAGGCTTTGTGAGCTTCATTCTCATGGACAACAAGAAATTTGTGTTTTCTGCTTCATAGCATTTTGTTGGATAAGGAACGTTGGAGAGATGAATAATTAAATACATTTTCTGTCACTTCCATCATGTTTTGGATGAAGAATGTGTCACTGGTATATATTCTGCAGAAAAGTGAAGATTTAAAAAAAAAAAAGATATTTAAAAAGCTTAATTCAAAATATTTGTGTCTGTGTGTTCAGTAATCTACCACAAACATTAGCCCCCTTACTCCCAAGGCAGAGGTGGGAAGTGATGGTGAAGTGTCTTCCAGCTTCCACATGTATTAGGGATCTTCCTGCATCCAGCTACATTACTGTCTCAGTTCATATCACAGGTGTGCTTTTAAGGAAACTCTATAGATCATATTCACTTTGGTGCTTTGGTTTGTATCACGAAGCAGTCTCAAGTGCATGAGCAAGATGCCTTTTAGATAAAATTATGCTAAAAGGGCACCTGTTATATTCCACATGTAGACAGGTAGGCAGTACCTGCAGTCAAATTTGAGCTAATAAAAACCATAAACCCCTGAAGCTTACATAGTGTGGCTGTCAGGCTCTTTCACTTTACAGATCCATTATTTGCGAATACAGACATACACTAGCAGTTCAAAATATGCCTCTGTGGTACACTGGATGTAGTTTGAACATGAATGGAGGAGGCAGATTCTGACATTCAATAACTTCTATTTCAAAACTTGCAAATGGCACTAACAAAGGTTACACACAGGAAAACTTATAACCTAATGTGACATATCTTTGCAGGTAGACTCCTGGTTTGTCTTCAGACACCTGCTCTACTGATTCACTCTGTGAATCAGGCCAAAATCATCTTCAGAAACTGATGTCTTTTGACAAAATGAAAGTTTCCTTTCCTTAACGAGTGTTTCATTCTTGTTCTTTTTCACCAAACTATTAAGTGGATTTAAGAAGGATTGAGATGTGGACAGGGTGATTGTTCTTTGGTTTATAACCATTTTATAAAACTAAATTAAATTAAGCTTGCAATCAGTCAATGATGTGTCTGGAAAGGACAAAAAATGTCAAAGAATAGCCAAAGATTAGCTCAGAAGAAACCCCCTGTTGACGCTACTTGGTGTTCTTCTCAAAAAGTTCTCATGGATGAAAGAAATAGAGGAACAGGCATGGAAATACTGAAAAAATGTTGATGGTCAGGGCACTAAAGGCCCTAGTGGGTTTTAATTGCCCTGACTGGCCTGACCTGGGACCGCTACCCAGGCTCTCTCTGTTAATATCCAAGAGCTCCACTTAAATTCAAAGCCAGTCATGTAGTCTTGTCTAGGCTGTATTCTAGGTAGTTGTTCTGCTGGCTCTGACTTCTGGGTGGCCTTTGCACCTTTGTTGCCTCCATTCCTATGTGCTGAATTTTACCCAGGCTTTGTCTTGTACTGTCTGAACTTATGGAACTATCTGCTGCTACCACCCCAGGGTCTTAAGCGGGGCCTCTCCTGTCTTGGTCACTTTGTGAAGTCCTGCTCTTAATGCTCATTTGCAGCTATGTTAAAATCCATTTTCAGGCATTTCATCTCTTTAAAAGCAGCTCCTGAACCTCCACTGTGTCCTCCACAGTCACATTGAAAGTTGAATGGTGAGAAAATGTCTAGATAGATTATATGATGGGCATCTGTAATTAGCAATGGAATCAGACAGAACTGCAGTGTAGAAAATAAAGAATACATTTATCCTTGAGTTACTAAAAATCTTTACTATGGTAATACACTGGAATTCTAAGGTATATGATGAAATCTGCATTAACAAAACAGGAGGGAAATTTTAACACACTTACCCCTTGAGGGAAGGAACTTGGATGTTTGGTGAATCATCCTATTTCCTTGTGCTCTGTATTTCTTCTTTATGAAGAGTGAGGTCTTGGCCTTGATTGTACCTCTGAACTCCTGAAGCTGGGCAAAGACCAGCTGTTCAAACAAAGCAGAAATGATGTCAACTACTGGCACACAGAAGAAAATACAGCAAAGAATTTTAGGTATGTAGGTACACTTTGAGATTTGACATTTTTATAGGGAAATCAAATGCACAGGACATCCTAAAATCCTTCCTATTAAAAGAATCTTGGTAAGAAACAAAATACAGTGATAGAAATGTTTGTACATTGAGGTTACCATAACACTTGGTTAATGCTGTTTGAGTCATACTGCAATTGCTGTACATATACAAACTGTTCTAAGATTTACTGTGCAGTAAAAAAGTCTCATTAGAGAGATGTTGTGGATATTTTGCCTTGTGAATCTCCTTTTAGCTCCAACTTTCTACCAGTCACCAAACTTACTTTATTAGAGTAACTAGGTTTTACTTTCTTTTATGGATGTGCTTGGAGGTGGTTTCCAGCTTTTGCTTTACCTACAAGTAGACCTGATTACTAAAGAAATTGCCTAAATGATCACAACACTGTCCTAACTTTGACCTAGAAAGGAAATGTTCCCCTGAATATTTTTATTCTGTGATAGAAATAATTTTCCATGAGACTCCTCCATCTTCTTTCCCACTTTTTTTTTTTTTAATCTTATACTATGTCTATTAGAGCAGAAAAAGAGTTTTGTGCAGAGAGATTACTTAATGAAGTGTAGGGGTCAGGGAATTTTAACTGAGAGGCATGGAGTGAGGGAAAAAAATGGCAGAAGGCTGACATCTACCTTTTAAATGAAAATAATTTCTCCAAGTTCACTCCCATCTCTTGTTCTCTCAAATTTGGAACTATATATGTGACATTCTCCAAGACCTTACTTTGATGCCTCCAAGGTTAATATAAAACAAATACTGTGCTATATGTATGTGACAGCCTACTGCTGTCATCAGCAGAGAGTAATTTGTGCCAGCCTGATACTAGGGTCCTTTTTTTTTTTTGTGAAATATTAAGCTCTTCAGACCTGATGGATACTGATAAGCAATCATCCTTTTGAGATCAGAGCAGAAGGTGAATTGAGTGTGTTAGAGCTACTGTGATATCCTCTCAAGCACTTCGTTGATGTTTATGACTGGATTGAACACATAATTAAAACAGAAAATCACACTGTTCTTGGAACCAGTAGTGCAGTTTCTTGAAGAAGAGTCAGACAAGAATCATATCTTATTCTTTGTATTAGTTTTACTTAAGTGTCACAGTCAACTGTAAAGTGATTATGAAAACAAAAACTCACTGATCCATGAGCCTAAGGATGACAGGGTGTAGAGAGTGTCTGGTGTGCTTATCTGCTGCCAGGACACTTTCCTCTTGATTATTTTAAGTACTCCCTCTGGTTTTGTCTGTAGAGTTAATACACATGAAATGTTTCCTGGAAATAAAAACACACTAGAAAGAAATTAATTTTGGTTTGGTTTCATATAGTTAATAGTTTTACTAAACTATTTTTAGTGTTGACATGTCCATTTGTTTCTAAATCTCACGANACTTTTTTTTTTTTTAATCTTATACTATGTCTATTAGAGCAGAAAAAGAGTTTTGTGCAGAGAGATTACTTAATGAAGTGTAGGGGTCAGGGAATTTTAACTGAGAGGCATGGAGTGAGGGAAAAAAATGGCAGAAGGCTGACATCTACCTTTTAAATGAAAATAATTTCTCCAAGTTCACTCCCATCTCTTGTTCTCTCAAATTTGGAACTATATATGTGACATTCTCCAAGACCTTACTTTGATGCCTCCAAGGTTAATATAAAACAAATACTGTGCTATATGTATGTGACAGCCTACTGCTGTCATCAGCAGAGAGTAATTTGTGCCAGCCTGATACTAGGGTCCTTTTTTTTTTTTGTGAAATATTAAGCTCTTCAGACCTGATGGATACTGATAAGCAATCATCCTTTTGAGATCAGAGCAGAAGGTGAATTGAGTGTGTTAGAGCTACTGTGATATCCTCTCAAGCACTTCGTTGATGTTTATGACTGGATTGAACACATAATTAAAACAGAAAATCACACTGTTCTTGGAACCAGTAGTGCAGTTTCTTGAAGAAGAGTCAGACAAGAATCATATCTTATTCTTTGTATTAGTTTTACTTAAGTGTCACAGTCAACTGTAAAGTGATTATGAAAACAAAAACTCACTGATCCATGAGCCTAAGGATGACAGGGTGTAGAGAGTGTCTGGTGTGCTTATCTGCTGCCAGGACACTTTCCTCTTGATTATTTTAAGTACTCCCTCTGGTTTTGTCTGTAGAGTTAATACACATGAAATGTTTCCTGGAAATAAAAACACACTAGAAAGAAATTAATTTTGGTTTGGTTTCATATAGTTAATAGTTTTACTAAACTATTTTTAGTGTTGACATGTCCATTTGTTTCTAAATCTCACGAAGAAGCTGCACACAAAGTGGCCTTCAGTTCAATACTAAGTGCAATAAACCAGGGCTCTGGGAATTTTCTCAAACCAATACAGTTCTCAGTGGCCTTGTCTGGTAATGACCAGTGCTAGTGTATAAAATAAGACTCATGTGTTGGAATTTTCAGAGGAATTTCCCTGCAAGCCTTGCTGGTATTTACCATAGTGCTGTGGAGTGGGGCATTTGAGAAGGGGATGGGGAAAGAGCATTCTGCAATTTCCTTTCTCCACATTTACAGCTAGTTTTTCAAGCTCAGCATGTGTGTTTTGGAGGCAGGAGAAGGCCAGCATACTCGGATTGTTGTCTTAAATGAAATTCCAATCAGCCTAAAGGCTGGATCTCTAGACAGCCATTAACTTGCAGGTGTGCTGAACTAAAATGCACAATGTGGTTAAAAAAATGAAAACCAGGCTATAAATGTGCATCCTTGAAATGTTTCTTAATATGAGAAGGACAAAGGAAGATACCTGTGCAAATATTTTGATGCTAATACATGACTGTGACTAGTGGTGTCCCACAAGGTTCAGTACTGGGTCCAATATATTCAATATTTTCATCAATGACCTGGACAAGGGGATAGAGAGCATCCTCAGCAAGTTTGCTGATGACGCCAAATGGGAGAGGAGTGGCTGACACAGCAGCAGGCTGTGCTGCCATCCAGAGACACCTGGACAGGTTGGAGAGTTGGGCAGGAAGAAATGTAATGAAATTTACCAAGAGCAAGTGTAGAGTCCTTCATCTGGGAAGGAACAACTCCATGTATCAGTACAGGCTGGGGGCTGAAGTGTTGGAGAGCAGCTCTGTAGAAAGAGACCTGGGGTGCCGGTGGACAGGGGGATGGCCATGAGCCAACAATGCGCCCTTGTGGCCAAAATGCGTTAAGAAGAGTGTGGTCAGCAGGTCCAGGTTGGTTCTTCTTCCCCTCTGGAATACTGTTTCCAGCTTTGTCCATCCCAATTTAAGAAGGGCAGAGAACTACCGAAGAGATTCCAGTGCAGGGTCAACATGATAATTAAGGGAATGGAGCATCTCCCTTATGCATAGAGGCTCAGAGAGCTGGGGCTCTTTGGCCTGGAGAAGAGGAGACTGAGGGGAGACCTCATCAATGTCTATCAATATGTTAAAGGTGAGTGTAGGGAGGACGGAGTCAGACTCTTCTCAATGTCATCCAATGACAGGACAAGAGGCAATGGGTGCAAGTTGAAGCACAAGAGGATTAAGGTCAACACAAGGAAGAATTTTTTTACAGTGAGAGTTACAGAGCTCTCTTGTGTTACAGGCACAGGGAGGTTTTAGAATCTCCTTCTCTGGAGACATTAAAGACATGCATGGATGTGTTCCTGGGTGACTTAATCTAGGTGATCCTGCTCTGCCTTGGGGGGTTGGACTAGATGCTCTTCTAGGTCCCTTCCAACCCCTAACATTCTGTAACATTTTGTGATCAGGAAACCCTATTTAGGCAGCAGAATCTGATGCAGAAACTTTACCTATAAAACCCCTGTAAAGTACTTTTTTCTGCTACCTATTCATAACATCCCACTGGTGGAAAACGTATTTAGAACTGTTTTCATTGCCTAGTTTTATTTGTTTTGTAACCCTAAATTTTAGGTATTCTGAAATTATGTTAATTTCTGAGAGCACAAGGATTTTTTTTCCTGTGTTTAGTATTGCATCGTAAGTGGGCCTAAGTGGCTGACATTGAGTACAGGCTCAATCCCAAAACACCTATGTGCTTTCAAAGGAATGAAGAGATCTGTTGAGCGTACAGAATCTTTTACTATTAGGAGAATGTTTCCCAGCCTAAGACAACATTACTAATCCCAGATCTGGAGTGCAGCCCTGAGATGTCCTGCATCAATATGTAACACAGCTGGCCCACTGACAAAGATAAGAATGGTTTTGCTCAGGTAATATTAACTACAAAATGCCTTTCTCTTTTTTTTTTTTTCTCTTTTTTTTTTTTCCCGTATGATTACGGATGTTTGTATTTTCTCAATGCGTTTGCTGATTAAAAGGCATGAACCAAGCAGTGAGGTTCAGTTTCCATATTAGATGGGATGACCATAATCAGCACAATACTTACAGCAATTTGAGAATAATTTCTTAAAAACTTAACATTAACATTGCTGAGGGTAAGCACATTGTACATGGTGATAAGACTAGGGATACTGTTTTTTCGTATAGGTGTGTGTGTATGATGCCTACAACTGTAAGTGAAGCTATACTGACAAAATCACAGTAAAATGATTACCTCCATCTTACAGATGAAGAAAGTGAAGCAAATTCTGTGAACTGTACAAATTCATGTGGGAGGTATGTAGCAGAGCCAAGAGTTGAAATAAAAACTGAATTTCTGACAAGTGTCTTACAAGTACAAGGCACAAGTACATCTATAATCAGAACAGTCTGTTTTAAAGATCCTTTGTATTTGTTTCTCTCCTTCCCATAAGCTTGTAAAAAAACTGAATGAAAAAGGAAATATTAATGGGGTATTTTTTTTACAACAAATTCAGATATCTTTACTCAGTGCTAAATAAAACAATATAGCTTATTAGAGGAACAAAATTATTATATAAAAATGAACTGATTTTAACTTACAGTGTAGCAAGTGGATGTTTTGGTACACTCTTGACAGTTCTCACATATCTGGGATGGAAAACGAGGTCAATACAAGGTGTTCTTAAATATAATTTTGTTTTTTACTACACATCAGCCAAATGACACAGTGGATTTCCTTCCCTACACCATGGTTGACTGGTCTTTTCCCGCAATCAGGAAGAACATTACTTTCCCATCAGACTTTTAAGTAAGCATACATGAGGTTCATATTTACTTTACTAGCTACACAAATTTGGAACTAAAATGAATATTCTCAGACTATATTATAGCTGATAGCAAAAGCTTTGTGATGGTTTCTTTGTGTTTACTTTCCAGACAGACTGTTGGGAGGACATATTATCCACCCTGGACATATATTTTTCAAAGCCAGAACTAAACCCAGATTTATATTCGGCAAGTAGCAGCTGGACATATCATTTTAAAGTACAATGTTTATAATCCCTTGATAATATTCAGCAAAAGTTTAGCCAAGTGGAAATTTTTTATTTGGTTCTAACGCTGAACCAATGAAACACCTTTTCCAGAACAACATCTGTGAGTAAGAGTCTCTCTGACCTTTTTCTTGGGATTGGAGTGATTTGCATTTAGATCCATACTCTGTGGTCACACTGTGGCTTCAAACCATGGCCCATATCAAAGAGTGGAAGAATCCATCATGGAGAAACTTTGCAGTAACAGCTCCTGGAGGTGAAAGCCTGAGTCTTCTTTCTGTGTACTAGACAGAATAATTCCAACAGTTTATTCTTATTAAAATTTATCAGATACTTAATGACAGGTGTTTTCAAGAACAGTGTAATTTTAACAATATTTCCTGAAGGTGTCAATGGTCAGATTGTGTGGGATTTAGACACCTAAGTTTTGTTTACTTAATTTTTTCATTGCATAGCTCTTCCTGAAAAGCAGGAAAAATAGAGTGAAGTGTAAACTGTTCTCCTAGATTCAGTTCCTGGACCACTTTTTTTTTTTTTTTTNCAGATTTATTTCCTGGGCCCCTTTTTTTTTTTTTTTTTGTAACCAGTTGATATTAAAACAACTGTCAATATTAAAAAAAAAAGAAGTGTCAGCATAGTATTGTTCTTCTCTTCTTTTCTCTTTTCTATCTTTTTTGACTAAGAAAGACAGTATAGTAGAGTGCATTGGCATTATACTTGGACACCAGTTACTGTTTCTGAGACAGCATCGATTTGGAGCATGAAACCAGTTAATTCAGTTCATCTGCTTCTGTTCTACCTCTCACTGCATGTCAGTCTTATGTCTTTGAATCATAAACCTTCTGAGACACAGGTAGTTCTTACTAGCTGTCTGGAATCTTGTACAATGTGCCCACAATTCAAACAGAACTTGCATACCTTTACAGTTGTTCAAATAATAATGTTAGACAAATTTTTGTTTGCTATTTTGTTCAAGTTAATGATGGGCAATCATCATGCACTACTTGCCTATTATTATAAACACTCAGAAAACTTTATATCAAATGCATATAAAATCTTCAGGAAACCATTTCATCTTCCTGAACTTAGACATTAATCTATCTCTCCTATAGACACTCTTTCCATTCATTTCTCTCTGGTGAACCCATAACAGCTTTTCAAGAGCTATTTCTGCCTTTTAGAGTTTGCATGAAACTTGAAATAAAGAATTTTGTCATGAGCCCTGCAACTTCCTCTGCTTTCAGCTGTCTTTCTTAATGTTGGATATTTGCTTGGTGAGTACCAGCCAAGAAAGTAGTGAGGAAGCATGTATTGGCTCTGTGGTTTGATCACAGGCCCTTTAATTTCAGCATGACTTCAGCTCCGTCCAAACAGCTTTGCAAAATAATGTTGGAAATTGGAAACAGCAATAAATGATGCTGCTCCATATTTGTCCTCTGCAATGCTGTACCATTTGTTGGTACTAATCTTCTTTCTGATGGTGATTTTTAGTGTGAACTTGTGCAACTCTAATGATCCATGCAGGAGGGTGTTAGACCATTCTGTGTAATATATTGAATCCTGCAAGGTGTGCATATTGTTTTGTCCGTGGTCTTTTACTTATATTTTTTGAGTTGTCAAAAAAAATGTTAATGAATACCTAAAATGAATAATAGGAAGCATTTACGGTGCTTCTGTAGGAAACATCATCATAGAGAGGTCTATAAATTCATTAGCTCAGGTAACTAGTAAGAGCAAAGCAAGTTTGCTGTAGGCAATGCTGTCATGTTTCTTAGTAGATGAGCCTACCAAAAGGCTCTAGATTTTTTCCTCAGTCTCTTCAGTTCAAAATATTATGACTGAATACATTATATGTTTATTGATGCAGAAAAGCACTAATATGACCTAGCTGAGAATCATATGGAGTTGAGAGTGATGCCTTTGAGGCTTCTTGGGTGACTTCCTGGGCAACCTGATTTAATGCTGCAAGTTTTTGGTCAAATTTGGGTGAAGATTTTAATCCTTTACTGCTTTTACCTGTTACATTACCATACTGAGGGACCAGGGTTTTTTGAACATGACACAAAATAGTATAAGATGAGAGGAGAGAGGAAGTGATATCAAATATTGGGAAAATAATTTCCTACTTGTACCCAGACAGGATGTAAATTTCTCACAGGTGCCTTCATTGCATACATTAATAAGGAGATAGAAAAACAGCAGCACAAAGGTTGTGTTTATCTTATTTCCTCCACCTGTGCTGAACAGCCGCACTGTTATGCTGAATAAAGCAGGAAAGGCTGCTGGGAAAATGGTATCATCTTATACACACACTGTTATGGGGTGAGGTAAGATACTGGACTTCAAATCCCTTTACAGCCTAGGGGAAAAATAAACTTTCTCTTCCGAGTTGGCAATTGCATGACATATAGCCTTTTTGTGCAGGTTTTTTTCCTTTCATAAAAAGATTTTTGTTTCCTTTTCATAATTCCCAGATGAAATTTTTAAATCCAAGTTAGTTTGAAGCCACTGAACTTTCATAAGATTTGCTCTAGTAGCATATTTACACTAAACACAGGTCTGAGAAAAGAATGACTGCAGACTATAATATACTGTAGGTCTATGCAAGAAGCTTTGAACTCAGGTACAAGTGAATCATTTCCAAGTTATCTGGCACACACAATGGAATATTCCCTTTCTGGATTAATTACATGCTGCCTGGGTGGGCTTGTGAATGGTGAGAAAAACCCCAAAGATTAAAAAATCACTGCTCTGCTTAAACTGGGGACCCAACACAGTGAGAATGTAAACTCTTCAGGTTTGGCCTGCCATGGTCTGATCAAAGTGTGTGTGAAATGCTGCAGCATGTTTTGCTTTAGCAAACACCATCATTATCTCATATTTTGTCCCAGTTATATCATAGCAATCATTTAGTCTTGTCCTGTCAGTGTTTACATTGCAGAATGAAAAGAAAGAAAAAAGCTATACTCTTTTAAGGTTTTACTATTGAAGTGTGTCATTTGAATGTCTGCAACTATTAGGTAGGTGTTCGGGAGGAGAACAAAAAACCTGTGAAGGCTTCACAGTTATGGACCTAGGATGATTGCTACCTAAAGAGTTAGAAAGAAGTTTCCCTGGACACAGTTCTCCAGGTGCCAATCTTTGTTGTGTCTGCAATGTTCTGCCTCAAATAGCCACTGTGTTCAGTAGGGCAACCTGTTTTTGTAGAGCATCTTGAAACTGCTCTGTTATAAGTCATGGAAACTTCCATGTGGGAAGAACAATCTAAGAAGTGATTTAGCCCATCAGGTAGATTTCTGGAAATATGGCTGCAGGAGAGAAAGCTAAAGGGTAATGTGTCTTCCTCAATGCTAGATGTGAATTAGTTTTCATTACTCACTTTCAAAATGTTTGCTCTGATGAAAAGCTGAAGTTTCTCAGCAAATTGTTGCCACCAGAGTAAGACTTATTTATTCCTAACACTACGCAAGTGGGCAATCATGTCCTACTTGCCTATCTTTCTAAACACTCAGAAAACTCTATATCTTGCTCAGACAGTTGTTCTATCACCTTCCTATACCAGCCTTCTCTTTTGAAAAATGAGGTATGTTTTGGATCATCTTCCCACGGTGGGGACCAGGCTCTGAAGTCCAAAATCATTGAAAAAATAGGAACATGAAGTGGAGAGTTCCACTGTACTGTTGTTTCCAAGGCAATAGGCTGAAGTAAATTAGTTTAATTTATATGCACCAAGCATACAACTGAGCTCATGATGCCCTTGAGGAATCAGGCCTGTGGTCCCCAAGCCTCCAAACTATAATGTTATCCTTCTCTGTTTACTATTTCTGAGCTGAAATGTAATGTAACTGAATAGTTTTATCCAAGATTAACGGAAGTCAATCCCTCCATTAAATTCGTTGGAGTTGCACCAACATGACTTTGGCCCGTTATTTGTTTTCTCTGAAGATGTGAATCATCTCTAACGCAACTTCACTGATTTAAAATCTTGGACAACAGATTGATGCAAGCAATTCTACAAAGTCTCAGAAACCATCCTCAGAATTTTCCATGACCACTTTTTTCAAAACCACGTAAATGTCTTGCTGTTGTTCTGAATGAAACATCAGCCACAGAACTTATATAGCAAATTCATAAAGACCTTATTTGAAAGCATTTCTCAGCACTGAAGTTTCTGGCAACAGCTTTCCTCTGATATAAGAAGGCTGTTGTTTCTATGTTTTTCTATTNTTTTTTTTTTTTTTTTTGTAACCAGTTGATATTAAAACAACTGTCAATATTAAAAAAAAAAGAAGTGTCAGCATAGTATTGTAGATTCAGTTTCTGGACCCTTTTTTTTTTTTTTTTTTGTAACCAGTTGATATTAAAACAACTGTCAATATTAAAAAAAAAAGAAGTGTCAGCATAGTATTGTTCTTCTCTTCTTTTCTCTTTTCTATCTTTTTTGACTAAGAAAGACAGTATAGTAGAGTGCATTGGCATTATACTTGGACACCAGTTACTGTTTCTGAGACAGCATCGATTTGGAGCATGAAACCAGTTAATTCAGTTCATCTGCTTCTGTTCTACCTCTCACTGCATGTCAGTCTTATGTCTTTGAATCATAAACCTTCTGAGACACAGGTAGTTCTTACTAGCTGTCTGGAATCTTGTACAATGTGCCCACAATTCAAACAGAACTTGCATACCTTTACAGTTGTTCAAATAATAATGTTAGACAAATTTTTGTTTGCTATTTTGTTCAAGTTAATGATGGGCAATCATCATGCACTACTTGCCTATTATTATAAACACTCAGAAAACTTTATATCAAATGCATATAAAATCTTCAGGAAACCATTTCATCTTCCTGAACTTAGACATTAATCTATCTCTCCTATAGACACTCTTTCCATTCATTTCTCTCTGGTGAACCCATAACAGCTTTTCAAGAGCTATTTCTGCCTTTTAGAGTTTGCATGAAACTTGAAATAAAGAATTTTGTCATGAGCCCTGCAACTTCCTCTGCTTTCAGCTGTCTTTCTTAATGTTGGATATTTGCTTGGTGAGTACCAGCCAAGAAAGTAGTGAGGAAGCATGTATTGGCTCTGTGGTTTGATCACAGGCCCTTTAATTTCAGCATGACTTCAGCTCCGTCCAAACAGCTTTGCAAAATAATGTTGGAAATTGGAAACAGCAATAAATGATGCTGCTCCATATTTGTCCTCTGCAATGCTGTACCATTTGTTGGTACTAATCTTCTTTCTGATGGTGATTTTTAGTGTGAACTTGTGCAACTCTAATGATCCATGCAGGAGGGTGTTAGACCATTCTGTGTAATATATTGAATCCTGCAAGGTGTGCATATTGTTTTGTCCGTGGTCTTTTACTTATATTTTTTGAGTTGTCAAAAAAAATGTTAATGAATACCTAAAATGAATAATAGGAAGCATTTACGGTGCTTCTGTAGGAAACATCATCATAGAGAGGTCTATAAATTCATTAGCTCAGGTAACTAGTAAGAGCAAAGCAAGTTTGCTGTAGGCAATGCTGTCATGTTTCTTAGTAGATGAGCCTACCAAAAGGCTCTAGATTTTTTCCTCAGTCTCTTCAGTTCAAAATATTATGACTGAATACATTATATGTTTATTGATGCAGAAAAGCACTAATATGACCTAGCTGAGAATCATATGGAGTTGAGAGTGATGCCTTTGAGGCTTCTTGGGTGACTTCCTGGGCAACCTGATTTAATGCTGCAAGTTTTTGGTCAAATTTGGGTGAAGATTTTAATCCTTTACTGCTTTTACCTGTTACATTACCATACTGAGGGACCAGGGTTTTTTGAACATGACACAAAATAGTATAAGATGAGAGGAGAGAGGAAGTGATATCAAATATTGGGAAAATAATTTCCTACTTGTACCCAGACAGGATGTAAATTTCTCACAGGTGCCTTCATTGCATACATTAATAAGGAGATAGAAAAACAGCAGCACAAAGGTTGTGTTTATCTTATTTCCTCCACCTGTGCTGAACAGCCGCACTGTTANATGCATAACTGGGAAAAAAATTAGTGAGCCATTGAAGAAATTTAGGTTCAACAGCCTGTAACATGGAAACAAGGATTTCTGAAAGCCCTTTATTTTTTCTAAGCAGTAAGATACTGGACTTCAAATCCCTTTACAGCCTAGGGGAAAAATAAACTTTCTCTTCCGAGTTGGCAATTGCATGACATATAGCCTTTTTGTGCAGGTTTTTTTCCTTTCATAAAAAGATTTTTGTTTCCTTTTCATAATTCCCAGATGAAATTTTTAAATCCAAGTTAGTTTGAAGCCACTGAACTTTCATAAGATTTGCTCTAGTAGCATATTTACACTAAACACAGGTCTGAGAAAAGAATGACTGCAGACTATAATATACTGTAGGTCTATGCAAGAAGCTTTGAACTCAGGTACAAGTGAATCATTTCCAAGTTATCTGGCACACACAATGGAATATTCCCTTTCTGGATTAATTACATGCTGCCTGGGTGGGCTTGTGAATGGTGAGAAAAACCCCAAAGATTAAAAAATCACTGCTCTGCTTAAACTGGGGACCCAACACAGTGAGAATGTAAACTCTTCAGGTTTGGCCTGCCATGGTCTGATCAAAGTGTGTGTGAAATGCTGCAGCATGTTTTGCTTTAGCAAACACCATCATTATCTCATATTTTGTCCCAGTTATATCATAGCAATCATTTAGTCTTGTCCTGTCAGTGTTTACATTGCAGAATGAAAAGAAAGAAAAAAGCTATACTCTTTTAAGGTTTTACTATTGAAGTGTGTCATTTGAATGTCTGCAACTATTAGGTAGGTGTTCGGGAGGAGAACAAAAAACCTGTGAAGGCTTCACAGTTATGGACCTAGGATGATTGCTACCTAAAGAGTTAGAAAGAAGTTTCCCTGGACACAGTTCTCCAGGTGCCAATCTTTGTTGTGTCTGCAATGTTCTGCCTCAAATAGCCACTGTGTTCAGTAGGGCAACCTGTTTTTGTAGAGCATCTTGAAACTGCTCTGTTATAAGTCATGGAAACTTCCATGTGGGAAGAACAATCTAAGAAGTGATTTAGCCCATCAGGTAGATTTCTGGAAATATGGCTGCAGGAGAGAAAGCTAAAGGGTAATGTGTCTTCCTCAATGCTAGATGTGAATTAGTTTTCATTACTCACTTTCAAAATGTTTGCTCTGATGAAAAGCTGAAGTTTCTCAGCAAATTGTTGCCACCAGAGTAAGACTTATTTATTCCTAACACTACGCAAGTGGGCAATCATGTCCTACTTGCCTATCTTTCTAAACACTCAGAAAACTCTATATCTTGCTCAGACAGTTGTTCTATCACCTTCCTATACCAGCCTTCTCTTTTGAAAAATGAGGTATGTTTTGGATCATCTTCCCACGGTGGGGACCAGGCTCTGAAGTCCAAAATCATTGAAAAAATAGGAACATGAAGTGGAGAGTTCCACTGTACTGTTGTTTCCAAGGCAATAGGCTGAAGTAAATTAGTTTAATTTATATGCACCAAGCATACAACTGAGCTCATGATGCCCTTGAGGAATCAGGCCT
>VYZU01019385.1:0-12196 GCA_013401355.1 Ceyx cyanopectus | reverse complement strand
TGTTTTGAGATACTAATTGTATACTTCTGGATTAAAATCTAAAGATAGTTTTCATATATATGCTCCAAATAATGCAACACTACAGAAATGGTAACTAATACAATTCCAAATGTCACATTTGGAACAGAAGATATTTCCCTGCTTTAATCTATGATCATTTCATGTTGGCAAGATGAGTCACTAGCAACTAAACAACTAGAGACAGGCAAGGAGTGCTCAGCAGGCAAGGATGTTTGTGATATGTGTCATATAGGATCAAACTGGGAATACCTCAAATCCCTGACTATTTATTGTCTCTGAGGAAGAAAAAATGAAAACTGTTGTTCCTTTACATTTTCATGTGTCTTTGCTAGGATTATGCAGTATTAATTCTTTGAATGTAATGAGTAGCAAGTACCCCTCACCCCCCCCCCCCCCCCCCCCCCAAGACAGAATCCCAATTAATTCACAGAGGCAAGGAAGGTCTACACTTCTGTCGACTCACAGATGTCTTTCCACAATGGGCAGCATGTGCTAACTCCATAGCTAGGTTAGTCCAGCCAACACATTCACTATCTGAATTTTTTTTTTAACTTTCTTTTTTATATTTTTCTTTCATAAAGAAAGCATGGAGAATTAGATATAAAAGGAATAGTTGAAATTCCTCCCCAACATAATTTTATGTTGTCTTAAATTGAGAGATGAATGTATCTAAAACCACAGTTTATATAGATCTTTTTCACCCATTGATAGTTTATATATTGACTGTACCTGCAAAGAAGTCACTACTGGTTGAAATACCTTGAAAAATGCTGTAGCTAATTTCTGCTCTTCTGCCGTTCCACAGTTTTATAAAGATAATTGCATTATTTCATTATATTCTTCATGTTGTCTCTATCATGAAAAAAAAATAATTAAAAAAAAGCCTGAATAACCTGTCCTGAATCTGAAGGCAATAACCTAACATAGAATCAAGGCTAGACATCTCAGAGAAACTTGACACAGTCTGGACTGAACTTCTGTAAGGGAAGCAAATTTTTAGTGGCTAAACTTCCACATTATGAAAATATAATTGTCTTGGCACAATTGAGTGAATTCATAACTTATTCAATCAAGTTCATTTATCATTGGTTTGTCTGACATTCTTCAGGGTTGATAAGGAAGGGTAACAATCTTGAGTGTGACTTCTCACACATGCCAGGGTTTGTATGTGCATGCTACCAAAATCTCCATCACAGGAAACTTATCCTTTTATCTCTACAAAATTGCAAGATACTTTAGCTGGTTAATGGTAAATATCCTCCTGATTGCTACTAGTCAGCACTCAATGTAAGACAATTACTCTATCTTCCAGTAAAAGGTGGATCCAAATATTTTTCTTCTCTATCAGGAGCTAAAAAGGAAAACATGGGCAGATGCCAGGAAATAGCGGCTTGGTAATGAACCTATAGGCCTGAGACTTTAGATCATAACAATTTACTCATTTAACTTTATATTGAGTCTAATAACTTGTCTTTGATTTAAACAAAACTTGGCATCCTACCTTCATTTGAAAATTTTAATGAATGGTAACATTCTGATGCTTTTTTTTTCTCTGCTGCTTAATTACAATTATCCTTAAATGTTAATAATATCTTCACATATGAAGTTGTCCACCATCCTTTTAATTTTTCATCAAAGTAAGTTTGATATAGAGAATAGGGCCAAATGGAATAAATTCCAAGTTTACATACAATCAATTCTTTGTGTAACTGTGGAATAGCTTCCCTCTCTCAAGGATGACAAACAAATTAATTTTACATCCAGATAATCATTAGCCAATCTAAAGACAGATGCAATAGCATTTTTTATTTTATACACTTACCTGCTGCCAACATCATGACTCCTTTCTGAAAAAATTCATGCTGTTTCTTCGAAAAAAATTAAATAGGGAAAAAAAGCCTTGTACTCCCCTGACATTATCTCTAGTAGTTAATCTGCATTTCTTTAATCTTTCTCCCCTCTCTGCTCCACTAGTTTACATTTGCTGGCATAAATCTTGGGTGAACTGGAAGATATTGTTGTTTTAGCCAGAGAGTGACACTGTGAAATTAGGAAATTAATAACATATTTCTCTCTCATTGCCTTTGAACAGGAAAGGAAAGATATACAAATGTTTTCATACCCCTAATAGCTTGATGCTGGTCCATCCAGGTGTTAGCTGAATAAATTTGTACAACAACCTTGGTTGATGGATCTCAGATCACATTTGTTCTTTTAAATATATTTGCACTTTGACAAGATGGTCTGTATGTGGACTTTGCAAAAGTCAAGAGTTGTAACTATACTCATAAATTTAAAAATACTTAACAGCTTGTGGAAAATCCTAACCTACCTCCATAAAATGCTAAATATAAAGAATTAGCATTTGGATGACATATAACAGTACTCGCAACAGTGTTAATTCAGGAACAATTCTGTAAGCTACAGTAACAGTTAATAATCATATTAGGAACACAAATGTATTTTATCTTTTCTTAAAATATTATGTCAAAAGATTGGTTTTGGAGACAAGGCAGAGAAAGAGAATAAAACTTGTATAAACTGGAATTTTACTGCCAAGTTCATTCATGAATAAATAAGTTTTAGATTGCTGGCAGCAGTTCAATGAGACATCACATACCTTCCAGTAAAATTTTAGACTGTAAGTATCTTAATGAAAAGATGCAGTCTTCTCCACAACTGCTGAATCAGTTTCAGCATTCATGTAGTGGAGTAGAAAATGTAAGAATGAAGTTATAAAGACCTTCTGCATTTAAATACAACAAGCTTTAAAAGCATAATAAATTTGGGAAAGAAAATTAGCTATATAAACATTAGTGTGTACTATATATTTAATGGGTTTTATTATGTGTGAAAATGTGACCCTGTACTCAGCTGATCAATTTATAATAATGCATAATTTAGAAAGTATCATAGTTGAAATGAAATTTTATAAAATGAGCAGTGGTACTGGATACCCAACTTAAGACACATGAGGGCCTCATTATTTCCTTGGTTAAGAGTTCCTGTTCTACTTAGTTCAAAGTGGGTACAAAAGTCATTAGATATATTGAAAAAAAAAAATAAATTAAAAAAATTGAGCTTGTCAACTGATATCTGAAGGTACCTTAACAGTAAGCTATACATAAAATTGTAGGTGCTTATATCACTCAATCTTTCATTTGTGAATTGGCATGATCTGTGAATGTGTGCATTCAACAGCAAAGACAAGGATGGTATAATTATTAGATCTCTGAATAGCCAATGATAACCCCTCCTTTGCCCTCAGGAAATGCCATAAGACCTTTACAGAATGCTTTACAGGCAACCACATTATTTTTTTCGCTATAGGATGTTGCCAGTCCAGACTGGCTTGACCTTGTACCTGCCTTACCCATGGAGACTTGTCTGGCAAACTGGACTCTCAGCTTCCCCAACCGTATCCCTGGCCTGGTTGCACACTGATCTTCATAGAATCAGAATATCTCAAATTGGAAGGAATGCATAAGGATCATTGAGTCCAACTACCTGATCTAGGGACTATCTAAAACTAAATCATATGATTAAGAGTGCCATCCAGTTGCCCACTGAACTGAACTCTGACAGGCTTGGTGCCATGACCACTTCCCTCAGGAATATGTTCCAGCAACTGACTACCTTGTCAGTGAAGAACCTTTTCCTAATATCCAATCTAAACTTATTCTAAGACAGCTTAATTCCATTTCCTCAAGTCATATCACTGGTCTCCAGAGAGTGGAGATCAGCAACTCCCCCTCTGCTGCTCCATGTGGAAGGTGTAGCATCTCGAAGATGAACAAGCCAAGTGACAAGCCTCATAAGTCTACTCTTGAAAACTTTTACCATTATGGTCACCCTCCTCTGGACACACTGTTTGATGTCCTTCTTATGTTGAGTTGCACAAAACTGCACACAGTATAGGAGACATACCAGTGCTGTGCAGAGTGGGACAAACACCTCCCTCAACTGGTCAACTATGCTGTGCAGGACACAGCCCTTTTGGCTGCCAGGGCACAGTGTTGGCTCAGGCTCTAACTGCCATCAACCCAACCCCCAGGTCTCTTTCCATGGGGCTGCTCTCCAGCTTTTTGTCCCACAGTTTGTACATATAACCGTGATTATGCCAAACCAGGTGGAGACTCCAACACTTGCTCTTGTTAAATTTTTCATGGTTGATGATTGCCCAAGACTAGTCTATCCAGATCTTTCTGTAAGGCCTATCTACCTTGAGGCCTTACAGCTCCTTCATGTTTGCAGCACTACATACTACCACACAACAAATATATATGTTTGAGGGGACAAAGCATATTCTTTTACATATCTTTTAAAAGGACTATTTATGACACAATTTTTATTTTTTTTCAGAGGCTGAATGTCTGCCTTGCCACTCCCTTATAACCAGCTCCCTGCACCCCTGTTACTACCTGAGGGTTTTCAGTTGTGATTCTTTAAGCAGTCAGGCCACCCACTGAGCCAGAATGCCCTTTGTCTTAATTCATACAGCACTAAAGCACTACAAGGAACTGATTAGCACTCACAGACTGGTTTCAATGTAATTAAAATAAATTTTTAATTACTTTAATTAAACAAATGAAAATTCCCAAATGTAGATGAGTATAAACCACTGTAAAGAAACTCTGGTTTCCATGCATGTTCTCAATTTTCCTCTGCATCATAGAAACAGGTATCCCTTCAGGAAGGCAAACAAATGAAAGCTTCTGGGTGTTGAGTAAAACAATCGCTTCTGCCAGCTGGTAAAATCATTCCAAAAAACTAGATGAGCAGCTCAGAGCAAGAAATAAAATTGCTACTTTGAGCAGGAAAGAGGAAGCCTGGCTCCATCCACCTGACACTCACCCTTTACATACTTGTAAACATTAATGAGGTCTCCCCTCAGTCTCCTCTAAGCTAACGAGACCCAGCTCCTCCAAGCTTTTCTCATGAAGGAGATGTTCCACTCCCTTAATTATCTTTGTGTCTCTGCACTGGACTCTTTTCAAGCAGTTTTTCCTCTCTGTAACTAATACAAGGAAGTCTTCCTCTCACAGTTCCAAAGTAGCTACATTTCAGTTTTTCTTTCACTTTTTTTTCACTTTCATTCCTGGCAGGTGATTTAGCAGATTACCTTACAAGGCAATGAGACAGTTCTAAATAGATTTTCTCACTTTAAATAACACTTGCTGAAGTAAAATCCAGAAGGAATAAACAGAGTTGACAGATAATGTAGATACAGCATCTTACTGCACAAACCTATTGTTTACACACATAACTCCATATTGGCTTTTTTTGACAGCTGAAAAATCACATCAAGATATTTACTATTTTCAAGGTTTTGTAAAATAGACAATACCAAGCTACATTTAAATAGTCTTTAAAAACTAAAAAGTAGCCAGAATCTGAAAGGAGATTTTCAGGACAAACTTTAACAAAAATAAATCATTTGAGTCCTGAAGAAAATTGAAAGGAAATAAAGAAATTTGAATAGTATCTTTTTCCAAAGAAGAGAGTTTTAGACCTCCTGGGAATCTAACTGAACAACCCACGAACAAGCAAAAGACACTTGATTAAATTTGGCAACAGAATGGGAATACAGCAACATGCCACACTATTTGAAACTACAGATTTGCGAGTTAGTAATAAGCTTGGGAATTATTCCTTAACTATTATTTTAAGTCCAACACAGATGTTTTATTGTTATCCAACAACATATCACAGCAAAGCATCTTTAACCAGCCACAAACAATGCCTTTAAGAATGAAATTTGAATAAGACAAATATATTAATTTTATGGAAAATAGTTCCTGTAATTACAACTTTCTTTTAGTTAATTGCATGTCTAAAAGTTCTTGGCAAGAATTTCATATTATACAGTAGATTAATTAGATAGCTTTAGTAAGATCATTCAAGCATTTGTTTACATTAAAAGTTTACCCAAAAAGCACCAAAGCTTTCCAAGACATTATCAATGTACTTAATGAGTAAGGCATACATTCAGTCATACTACTACGTTTTGTATTTATTCAGATTCCCAACTTCAGAGCGAATATATTAGTATTGTCTTTGTATATCACTTGCATCCAATCCCTGGAGTTACACTAATTTGGCTATCATCTAGCTACAAATCATTCAGTTAAAATTATCATTCCCTTGGTGAATACTCATTGGATCAGAAAGAAAATATACAATGCAGGATGATTATAAGCGATATGGTGCTTCTTGAGCTTTAGCTAAACTTGTTATCCACAAATGACTGGTTATTTTCCATTAATGGGCAATATCTCTGCACTCTTAGTAATTAATATATAAATAAACATTCTGTGTAAGCCCCATGACTACTGAATGGCACTTTGCTGGCCACACCCACTAATAGCTGTGTGTGAATTTTCAAAATTAATTTGGTAAAAAAAAATTATCTGATTGATTTTAAAAACAATTTTAAAAAATAGCTGAAAACACCATGACTACCAAGAACAAAGTGAGGAGGAAGTAACAGTCTCTCATAAAACTCTCAAGGAAAACATACAAAAAAGTTTTTCCACAACTACTCTGTCAATTAAATGTGTGATCTATGTTACAACTACTGAAGAAAACAAGAGTAAACTCAGACTTCTCTGTCCTTAATTTAGATTGTTGAAGTGACTTCATGTCCAAACTTACTAAATCTTATCTTCTATTTTGGTCAAAATGGACAAATATTAGTCACATTCAGACAGGGAATTACAAGATATTTAGCTTCATATTTGTCCTTTGGATGCCCCTGAGAGTAAATATATTGCAGAGGCTGAATAAAATAATGTCAAACATTGTCTATTTCAGATAAAATACCATAAACCCATGGGATGGAATACCACCACCACTACTGGTAAGACATTTGGTTTGGTTCTTACATTAATGTGAGGCTTCTTCAGATCCAGACATATAACCATCTTCTAGACAAATCATCCCAAAGAAGGTGTCTTTTAATAAATATATATATATAATTTTAGCTATATTGAAACATCTTAAAGGGATCAAAACCGATTTTAATCCTGAAAGGAATCTGACTACTTTTATACAAAACACTATTAAAACACTATAAAACACTAGTAAAAAACACTGAAAGTCTGCTATGAATATTAGCTGCAACTAAGAAATAGGGCCAGTGTACAGCTCACCAACTTTGAGATCAAGTTTAACACACAATAATTATACAAATATTCAATTAGTGGTCATAGCTGCTGTTTGTGGGTTGTTGGTTGTGTTGGATTTTTTAAAAAATATTACTACTTTAATAACAGTATATATTCCTGAAGGATTGAGGGAATACATTACTTCAGTTTATATGTCTAATTTCTGGTAACAAATTTAATGTAGGTCTCTCTACTGGTCATACTTGAGATTTCTGGATTAAAGACTTAAGGGTAATAAAAAAAATTTCTAAATCTTTCACAACTGTGTATCATATTTCTGGATAATATATCAAAGGCTTGCATTTAATATAGAAAAAAATAAGTGAAAAAAAAACCCCATCAAAATTTATGAGTATTTATGAGTGTTTACCTATCAGTATTTATGAGAAGCACCAACATCTTCATCAAAACAAGCCAGTGATGACACGAGGAGTAACTCCCACAAAATTAAAATTAATTTATCAAGTAATTGCATCTAGGTACTATTCTTCCTTTTCACTTTCTCAACATCACCAACACTTTTCCTTGCAAAAAGAGAAAAAGCTCGAGTCCTAAATCCCAGCTCCATAGGAGTTATCTAAAAATGTTAGAAAAACGTGGAAAACAATTAGCTCTATCACTTGACAGGGATTTCCCATCTTTGCCAAAGGAAGGTATTATATAGATTACAAAGGTGATGAGAATTAAAAAAACAAAGAACCCCCAAACCTGTCAAAATTAACAAAACCAAAATTATATGACTCTTGCGGAATCAAGTTAATACATACATTAAATCTCATAGTTTTAAACAATCTTCTCTTCTTGCAAGCTATTTTTGGATACAGATATTGTGGCTGGGACATGAAGCACTATATCACTAAATGCTTGAAAGCAGAAAGTTGATATATAATGACAATATTCCAAAAAGCATTAGATTTCAAACCACTAACATTTTAGTTAGAACATCAGACAGCTCATATTGTAATATTGTGATTTTCAAGGAAACAAAAATGTTGTCCAAGCTTAATCTATCATAAGCATTTCTACTAAAAGTAAAAAAAAAAATAAAAAATCTACTTGAGACTCAGGATTTATCATTATAGTTTTTTAAAGGAAGAACTATTGTGACTCATTTCATTTTGCATTTATTAGTTTTATTTCCATTTGTGATTATTTAGTGATTTTTATCAATAATAACATCCTTCTATATTAGTTGTTACAATGTCATTTATTCCTGAATTGCTCACCACAATGAGTAAATACATTTCACAATGGCAGCATTTACCTATGACAATTCTGATAAAGGGTTATCATTTAATACTACACATTTCATATGACAGAACTGTCAAATCTCCAAGCACTCAAAAGTGGAAATCACAGTTTACAAAGCGATTTAGTCAGTAGCCTCTATGAGGAGAGGCCAAATGTACTAAAATAAATCCAGTTATAATAATGATTTGTTTTTAACATTTCAACTCTGTAATTTAGAGATGATTACACATTTAAACATATTTTGTTAATTTCTCTGACGGTTTAATTAAAGAAATGGTCACATATAATTTGGGTTCAGTTTGGCTTCACGTTACTTAGTCTTCATCTCTTTATTTACATATAAATTGCATTTTATTGCAGTATATCAAACCTTGTCTTTAAATTTTAAAATTGTCTGTGACTGAAGAGGTATCTATCTCATGTGGATACAGCCAACTCTCTTCTCCATGACACCTGCAGGACTGGGAGCTAGCCTGAGCGCCCATTTGAATCTTTGCCAGAGATGGGCCAGAAGTTAGATTATACTGATGTAGAACAAAAAGACCCACGTTTTTTTACATAGTTCAATGGAAATCCTACAATCTAAAATGCCAAATTTCTATTGATCAGAATTAGATTGTTCTGCTTGCATTGCTGCCTAAACTGTGATGGAGGAAATTCTTCCATGTTGTTCTCCACCATACCTTGATTGCTACATGTTTCTTAGGTTATCCTTAATCAATTTGCCAAAACTAGTTTGAAGTAATAGCTACTATCTTTATCAAAACTAACTTATTTCCAGGGCTCAAAATTAAGGCAGTGTTTACTGTATTTCAAGAATTTTCATAGAGCAGGGACATAGTTAAAATCTCTGAAACTTTCTGAAAACCTCTAAATAGCTACAGGTTTATTGGTAAACAGCAGAAAATAGAGTCATTTAGCAAGAGCAGTCATTACACTCCTTTGTTGAGGCTCACTCTGTGCTCACTTTCTCATTTAAATCCTCCTTTCTCCCCACTCAACCCATTTCTCCCTAAACTACCTTCACATGTCCACTGTTTCCACTGCTTTTTCTAATCCTTCCCTTCTTTTCTGCTCTACCTCTTATGTATTTATGTTCAACTGTTCACTATCAGCCACCTCTTATTTTCAATTCTTCTATCTACATATTATTCTTCTCATGTGTTTGCTTTAATTTCTATGCAAATGAATCATCTTCTAACCTTCTCATGTATTTGTCATTTTGCTGAAACACTTCAGCTCTTCTCCAAATACCCCACTTCCCAGAAAAAGTTAAAACAAGTTGATCTTCTCAAAACATTGTTTATACTCTAGTTATTCTGATGCTGTACCCTGTTGTTTTTTTTTTTTCTTCTACAGAAGATCATATGGTGCTTACATTACCTCCTTCACCCCCAAACAGCATAAAGTTTGGGTCACTTGAAAAATTTTATCATTCTTTTAAATGGTTTTTTCCCTCCCCTTTATTTGTTATCTCTGGAAATTCTCACATTTAAAACTTCCAACTGCACACTCAGCATCATGTGTCTCATCTGCAGTTTCTCAGCATCAGTTTCTCTGCCCTTAGCACATGCAATCTTGTTCCACTTGTACCCACTTAGAATGCTGGGTATGATTCTTCTAACTTGTCACTTAGACATGTCAATACTGTCCCTGCTATATCACATCAAGCAAGCTGTTACTCTACATTTTATGGGCCCACAAAAGAGATAAAAGAACATATATAAATATGTTTAGTTTAGCATTTATGTACTATTAAGAGGTTGCATTGCTGGCTGGGCAGCAAGGGAAAAAAAAACCTGCTGTTTTTTTGTGGTCCTGGTCACTGCATTGACCAGGTCCTGGGTCACTGATTCAATATGAAGTCCCTGAAGGGAGATTTTCCTTCCCTAAAAACAACTCTATTCCAGGAGAGAGAAACTTCTGGAGTGCTGGAGAGAGTCCTTCTTGCAGCAGGTCTCTCCTACACATGGATCTTGGGTATGAACAGTAACAGGTGAAACCTTTTAACGACACAGATGGTATATGCAAGTAATTTGTGAAACCTTGTGTCTTAACTGGGACAGCAGTAGTGGTGAAGGAACAGATGGGGAGAGGGAATGTGTTCTGCAGACTGTTTTAAGTCTGTGCAAGGTGACAGTGAAATGCAGGTCTATTTTCAATAGATTAGAAGCACTATTCCAGGATCTACACTTCATCAGAAAATCATAAAAAGCTTTTACATTTTTAAAAAGCAGGAAATCACTGAGCTAACCCATTGAAAGCTAAGAATTATGGGTTCCAGGACATGTGTAACCAGGGCACATGTCAGTGTCCCGGTTACAATTACTTAAAAGGATTCAAATGAATATTAGAAGGTAAATGTTGACACATTGGACACATGATGACCATAAATTTACCATGAATAAACTGAGCCTGGCATTAGACAAATGCTATAATCATTCCCAAAGAAGACCTCCAGATATGAAAAGGCAAAAAACCGAACCATTTATAGGATAAAACTGCAGACTTTTTTGTAAGCATATATTGTTCATGCAGGAGATAGCTGAAGATAGATTTTCTTGAGGGAAAGGGTCTATTTTGGCCTGCTTTTCCCAAATCTATAGGCAGAGAACTTCATACTTTTGTCCTAGAAATGCCAGTACATTACTGATGAACACACTCTGTGACGGTATCAAATTGCATTTATTCTAATCACTTCCTTGGAAATGCAGATAATATGTTATTTGATGAGCACAATTTCTGCTTCCCTAAATGCTCTATTCAGACAGGAACTTAAGGAAGAATATCCAGTTATTTCATCATATAGTAGTTCATCTGCTGGATTCTCAAATAAGTGAAAATCAGCTGAAACATTCTCCATTTCAAGAAGTGGAAGCAAGTTTTATACAGCTGGCATCTCACGTAGCAAACATGCAAATAATGAACTTGATACAACTGTCACTCCTGAGTCACCACTATGCATTTCCCACATATTTTTAGACACTGTTGATTTATGACATGGTAAACTAAAATACTCTAAGGCACAGAATTAGCTGTAGTATCTTCCTGTAATCTAATCACATTGGCAAACTGCAAAACCTTTATCAATGTTGATGAACAATTCTACTTGTCTGCCCAGTGAAATCAAACTCCCCTGAGAATGAACACTCACCAGTAGCTTAAACACAACACAGCTGAACATAGTCCTGCAAACAACAAATATGACAAAATTCTGTAAACATTTTCATCAAACTTTTCTTTTTTACTCATTAAAAAGTAATAATTAAAACAGCATCAACTAAAGAAGAAAATAAAAACATGGTGTGTGACAACAATGGTGCTTTCTGGTCCTGACTTTGAACTTAAGTCTTTGGGGAAAAAAAAAAAAGTATATAGCAATATATTATGAGCAAACAGATTGTTAACCTACTATTTTAATTACTGAACATTTCCTCTCCCAAGCAGTCATTTTTAAATATGCGAGAGCATCCTTTGGAATTTACCAAGGAAGTTCTCACTCCTACTTGTTTCTTGGCAATTAAGCAATTATGATTAATATGGCCCTACTAAAGGAAACCAATAACACTGTCTAAAATAATGGTTTTTTTGGAGCCTAACAGAAGTAATTTCTACACAAAACCAACCTTGATGTTAACAGTTTGCTTTTACTGATACTATCCTTCAATGTGATTTCACTGGATATTGTTGTTGTTACTTTTAAATATTTATGCTGAAACTTCCATATTTCATCATCTGCCATTGCAGTTTTCAATCTG